>CAUOFW020000836.1:2450900-2484707 GCA_963454935.2 Ilex paraguariensis
AGTTGGTTAAAAGAGACAGGGGGGGGGGGGGACAAGGAAACTTAAAAGGATGCCAAAAAGCATATTTTTTCTCATATGCACTCCACCTTTTCTCACACTTATATTCAAAAATTATTTCATTTCTCTCAAGCAAAATACCCCAAAAAATAGCCATCACCGCACATCCCCACAAAGATATAGCTGGTTTATTCCTTCTAAGACTGCAAAATTCAATTTCAAGCATCGCTCTACGAGACTCCGGCACAATCCAACAAATCTCTACCAAAACAGACAATCTACTATCAAGAGTAAACAAACGGGCAATGAAGAAAGAAATGATCAAGACTGTCCTCACTTCTTTCACACATAATGCACCTCAGAGGAAGCAAAGATAGATAAGGTCTCTGCCAATAAGTATGGTTTCTATTTGGGACTAACATAAATTAGCATGAAATTCATCTATTAAAGGTTATCAGATTATTTATGCAACAGATTGCAGATAATTTCCTAAGACATCTGTTACTTCCACAATCAAACTATGGATACAACCCTTATGGTTGTGGTTGTCTATTATCTAAGTACTTTTGTGTTAATAGTAAGAAACGTGGTAGAAAATAGAATTAATACTAATTTTGGCGACATGAACACATATAATGAATATTATTGCAGCAATGGATGGAGATACATATGGCGCATTCTCAATTCCCACATTTATCATGAAAATTAAAAAAAAATGGCATTTAACCACTATGCAACAAAAATATTAAAACCTGCCTATCCTAACTGCACTTTCAAGATTGAGAAAGAGCACCAATGGTCAAGATTAACATGACCAAGACGTGGGGCAAAAAATGATGGCCTACGCTAAATTAAAATTTTGGACCTTCAGTAAAAATCCAGACATAAATTTGAAGTTCATACTAAATGAAATACTTGATAAGGATTCAAACAACCAGGCAGAACATTTTTTATTCTGCATCCTGTAGGGAAAGCATGGAAGGTGGACAAGTAATAAAAAAAAGAACTTTTTTTGGCCCCAAGCAGCATTCATAGGCATGTATGAACAACCAATGACTAAGGGACTAGAAAAACAAAGGACATAGTCCAAAAAGAGTTTGCCAAAGTGTGTTATTGTGGATAGACGATCCTTGAGCACTTGGCATGTGAAAGTTTTCAAGTAGCATAACCCACCATTAAGTAATAGCTGTCGAGAGAAGTTTGTCATTATATGTTCCATATGTGATGTAAAACACTAATTTTGGGATTTATAAAAATAAAATCAAATCAAAGCAATACCCTATTCACTTTTTATTTCTACTTAGCATCATACAACAATATATCATGGCAATCTCAGTATAACTTTGAAGCAAAATTAGCATCATACAAAAATATAAGTTGATAATCTATGAATTTATCATATATTCTTTCAAATATATAAGGCCAATTCTACTATGAATTATATGTATCTTATTGCATTACCTTGGGGATAACCAACGACAGCAACAGCTTCCTGCAAAAATGGAATGTCACCAAGCTCCAAAAAATGCATGCCCTCCCAAAATTCTTCACGTTCAACAACCAATATAGCCAAGTCACATTCGTGACCAACAGCTTGGACATTGGCTCTATACTTGGTCGGAGAACCGTGCTTTCTTACAAGTACAAAAGTATGATCAGCCACCACATGAGCATTTGTCAAAATCCTCTTCCCAGGAATAATAAATCCTATAGGAAAATTGTGGAGATATTAGGTTAAAAGAGCAACGTGGAACTGTGAAAGAGTGCTAAAATATATGCAGTAATAGCGTAGAGTTGACATATCCCAAAATCAGACAAGATAAATTTATTGAGCTCTAATATATGGGCATAATGAGGAGCCTAAAGTATGTGAATCGTAAATTTCTCATGTGTATGGTATTACAATTTTGTTGCTTGTTTTCATCTTTTCTTAAGCAGCTATAGTTTTCAGGGACCCACAACAGCCTCATAAATCCACACTACCAAAAGGGCTTTAAAGACTTGCATCCAAACAATTGTAATTTGCAAGTCAATGTTATATTCTTATTCAAGATTTAACAGATTAATTTTACTGCTAAAAGAGAAGCAACTTTTGAGAATGTCTACAACTAAATCCGCCAAGTGTTCTCTCTAAATTCCATGCGCCTTTAATAATCTTTCTTTCCTATCGCCTAATCTAGCAACTCCTCTTTCTTACCTTCCTTTTACCCCTTTTATTGAAATTGGGTCTAGCCAATAAATATCGGGTCTTTCCCTCTGATCCCTGGCCTCGGTGGATTGAGCAACTAATTGACCTAACTTCCTGCCTGCCCGCTACCCTAACTTCCTTGTAGTAAGAGCATTACAACAAGGAATACGTGCACTAAAAGACACATGCAATACTTATCCATTGTGTAAGAGAGCTTGTATCACACATCGAATAATTAGGACCACCCAAGGTTAGTTTATATGCTTAAGAGGTCTCCACTCATTGCCAATTAGTTTTGGGTTGGATACTCTAATATGGTATCGAAGCTAGGCCTTAGACGGCCAATGGGTCAAATCTCTCAACCCTTTAAATGTTCCGATATGCATGCTTGTTTGCTTGTTTATTAACCCCAGGTGCAAGCTGGTCCCATGTGAGGGAGGGTAGAAGAGAGTTTATTTCCCGCATCGAATGATTAGAAGTTTGGAACTACCCAAGGTTGATTTATATGCTTAGGGCGCCTATGCCAATTAGTTTTGGGTTGGATTCTCTATCATTGGGGACAATTAACGCATACGATTGTTTGTCAATGGTCATGTGTTGACAATAACGGCCACATCTTTGCATACAAAATCTTAAACTAAGGAGAACTCTAGAAGTGATGAAACCCTCCTCACTCCCAACATGAATTTTGAAATTAAAGGCAATTTTGGTTCCTAAGCCAAAACTTTAGCCTAAAAAAGGGCCACATGGAGCATCCTAAGCCAAAACCTTACCTTGAAAAAGGCCCACATGAAACTCATGATATATTTTTTCCTGGAAACTTGCTTTGGGGTATTTTCAATCATNCAAATTTTGAAATTAAAGGCAATTTTGGTTCCTAGGCCAAAACTTTAGCCTAAAAAAGGGCCACATGGAGCATCCTAAGCCAAAACCTTACCTTGAAAAAGGCCCACATGAAACTCATGATATATTTTTTCCTGGAAACTTGCTTTGGGGTATTTTCAATCATTTTCTATCTTATGAATTTTCTTATTTTAGATTCAAGGATATTTTGGCAATGTTACATTTGTTGAACAAGGGTTGTAGGCTTTTAGGCCATGAGCTTAGTTCGTATAATATTGTTTTGGAGTTGGTTTTTATGATTTTTCTTTGTCACAGTCATTACTAACCATTTAGAGACTTGCTGTCCTAGTATAAAAGTAAAATTTGTAAAATATGTAGATAGCCTTGTGATGCTTTCAATTGGATATAGATCAAGTACTTGAATATGTTTCCTACAACAATCATCGAGTTTATCTGCTGCAGTTGTCATTGATCGAGAAACCAAAAGGAACTTTGCCTTTTTTTGGGTTGTCTAATGTAATTCCAATCCTGATTGCCTTCTTTTTNGTTTCCTCTTTTGGTTGCTGGTTTTGGTTTTCTCTTTTGGTTTGGTGCTTCCTTTTCTTCGTTGAACAAAGACTGCAATTTTTGCTGCTTCTCATAGTGAATGTAATCCCTTAGCTTGCGGTTTGATTAATTGGTTTGTTTTTCTTCTGATTTNGGGTCCTTCCCTCTGATCCCTTGCCTCGGTGGATTGAGCAACTAATTGACCTAACTTCCTGCCCGCCCGCTACCCTAACTTCCTTGTAGTAAGAGCATTACTACAAGGAATACGTGCACTAAAAGACACATGCAATACTTATCCATTGTGTAAGAGAGCTTGTATCACACATCGAATAATTAGGACCACCCAAGGTTAGTTTATATGCTTAAGAGGTCTCCACTCATTGCCAATTAGTTTTGGGTTGGATACTCTAATATGGTATCGAAGCTAGGCCTTAGACGGCCAATGGGTCAAATCTCTCAACCCTTTAAATGTTCCGATATGCATGCTTGTTTGCTTGTTTATTAACCCCAGGTGCAAGCTTGGTCCCATGTGAGGGAGGGTAGAAGAGAGTTTATTTCCCGCATCGAATGATTAGAAGTTTGGAACTACCCAAGGTTGATTTATATGCTTAGGGCGCCTATGCCAATTAGTTTTGGGTTGGATTCTCTATCATAGGGGACAATTAACGCATACGATTGTTTGTCAATGGTCATGTGTTGACAATAACGGCCACATCTTTGCATACAAAATCTTAAACTAAGGAGAACTCTAGAAGTGATGAAACCCTCCTCACTCCCAACATGAATTTTGAAATTAAAGGCAATTTTGGTTCCTAGGCCAAAACTTTAGCCTAAAAAAGGGCCACATGGAGCATCCTAAGCCAAAACCTTACCTTGAAAAAGGCCCACATGAAACTCATGATATATTTTTTCCTGGAAACTTGCTTTGGGGTATTTTCAATCATTTTCTATCTTATGAATTTTCTTATTTTAGATTCAAGGATATTTTGGCAATGTTACATTTGTTGAACAAGGGTTGTAGGCTTTTAGGCCATGAGCTTAGTTCGTATAATATTGTTTTGGAGTTGGTTTTTATGATTTTTCTTTGTCACAGTCATTACTAACCATTTAGAGACTTGCTGTCCTAGTATAAAAGTAAAATTTGTAAAATATGTAGATAGCCTTGTGATGCTTTCAATTGGATATAGATCAAGTACTTGAATATGTTTCCTACAACAATCATCGAGTTTATCTGCTGCAGTTGTCATTGATCGAGAAACCAAAAGGAACTTTGCCTTTTTTTGGGTTGTCTAATGTAATTCCAATCCTGATTGCCTTCTTTTTAAGGGTAACATTTAGATTGTATTAAGGGACCTTTTTATTTCAAAAGAAAGAACATACATACCAAATAGAAGCGGCATCCCCCTATAAAACAAATTGGGAGCATGGAAAAACCAGCCCAGCTACCCTACAAGAAAATTTGAAATCAATAGGAGAAAGAGCAAGATTTGTACCCAATTCTCAGTTGCTAAAGGAGCACTACAGACAAGAACGAAGGACAAACAAGCAACACCAAGCAGCATTAGAACCAACAACGTAGCATTTGTTCAAAATGTTGAGGCCATTTCGAGACGTACAACAATTTTCTTGTATATTTCATGCTTTCAAACAAAGAAAGTTTTCTATAATGCTTGGAAATTTTTTTCCTTTCAGTTTCCTTTCATTCACTTCGCATCCTACCACTTTCATTTTCTAATCAAATGGTCGGTTAGGGAAACAGCCGCAAAGGACAAAGCAAACATGAAGAAGAAGAAGAAGAATTTAATATATCCTAATCAAGTAACCAAACATGAAGTAACTTAACAAAGTAAAGAAGCAAAGTTACATTTTACAATGCTATTTATAACTTTGATAGCTAAAGAAACATTGAGTTCTGTTATGTACATATTTTTAATATATTTGAGGTAGTTATTAGGGAGTTATTTTAGTAAGTGGGTTAATGTTAGAGTATTTTGTGTGCACTTTCCTAGCTAGTTACTAAGATAGTAGAGTCATGGGTCAAGTTAGTTATTAAAGTAGTTTTATTATCTTACATTTAAACGTCTTCCTATCAATAAAATGGATATGTGATGAATATTATATTAAACTTTCTTCTGAAGTTTTGGAGATAAATTCTTCTCAAATTGAACCATTGAAGGTGGGTTTTCTTCTCTCAATTCTATTTTTCATTTTATTTTCTAAATTCTTCAAAGTGTGCATGTAACAGGTTCATATGGTAGGCTTCTGGTGTTGTTTCCTATTGAATACTTATGGCTTCTTTCTAATAGTTTTTGGACAATGTCGATTGGATGATTTGTTTTCCATCGACAGCTAAAGAAACATTGGGTTCATAGGGTAGGTTTCTGTTTGTGTTTCTTATTTTATGCTCATGGTTCCTTTCTAATAGTTTTTGGACGATTTGTTGTCCATTGTAAGGAAGAATATAAAATAGAATTCAAAATCAGTAAAAATCCAAACAGCAATTGCACCTGAAAAAGGTCAAAAAAATATTGAAATAGTTACCAGAACCCGTAGTTTCGCGCTGGGACTTGTTCTGCCAGGGAAGGAAGTAATTGGGGCTGCTGGACACAGTGAAAATCTTAACCACCGAGTCCAGAGCCAGCTCTATAGCCGAATGCGCATCGACCACAGCCTCAGTAGTTGTTGTCCGAGCACGCAGTGGCTGGTCAGCATCATCGTCCGACTCTGCTTCTAAATGGCGGTCAAAACCAATAGTATCAGCGGCGGCAGAGAAGGTGGGGGTGTTGTTACGCCTGCAATTAGTATCAAGACGGTCCGATGTCGTGGAGAAGAATGCTCCGATGGCGACACAAGTATTGACATTATTAGTGTCAAGGTTTTGAGGATATGACTGAGATAGGAGCGTTTTGCCGGCGTTTGGGAGAGAAACGAGGCCACAGCCACCCCAATCCCCGAAGATTTTAGGATATTGACGACGGTGGTGACGGATAGAGCAGCAGGAGAGCCTGCGAACCGCGCGGCTGGTTGTTCCCAGCATTTCTTCTCNGGGTTTTGAGGATATGACTGAGATAGGAGCGTTTTGCCGGCGTTTGGGAGAGAAACGAGGCCACAGCCACCCCAATCCCCGAGGATTTTCGGATATTGACGACGGTGGTGACGGATAGAGCAGCAGGAGAGCCTGCGAACCGCGCGGCTGGTTGTTCCCAGCATTTCTTCTCCTACTTCAATTTGCACAAGTAACAGAATTCGTTATTGTGCGCTAATGTCATCGTAGTAGTAAAAGAGAGACTGAGAGCGCGTGCGGGCGGCTGAGGCCGAAAACCCCAAAACCATTTTCAACCTTNTTGTGCTCTAATGTCATCGTAGTAGTAAAAGAGAGACTGAGAGCGCGTGCGGGCGGCTGAGGCCGAAAACCCCAAAACCATTTTCAACCTTCTCCGATAAAATTCCAAACCCTTATCAAAGAAAGGAAAAAATAAAAAACTTGATTCAATATAGTCTTTTTTAAAAAATAAAAAACTTGATTCAATATAGTCTTTTTTAAAAAATAAAAAACTTGATTCAATATAGTCTTTTTTTTTTAAATAAATTCAAATTTAAAGAAAAAAATTAAAATTCAAATGAGAATAAACATAAATTTAAAAAAAAAATTAAATATAACCATTGAATCTTTAAAGGAGAGTTAAATCTTACCATTAAAAATTGTAGTATGAATTTTTGTATCCCTTGATTTAAATAAAAAAATGAGTTTCATTTAATTTGGTATAGATATGAGTCTAGCATTGGAGGAGGTTTTAGAAAATTTGTATACAAGTTTAAATTTGAATTTAAAAAATTGTAAGAATTGGAGATGCGTAATGCTAAGCACTACCAATTGGTGTTCTAGGCAAGCCCTACCTCGGATCCTACTTGCTGCCAACTTTGATCAATGTTGAGTCCATGGTTGCTGCAAGTAGGCATATGACAAGGCCAACACATTGTATGCCCCAATAATGCTATCACGCTGTGTTGAGCATGACACACACACCAATGTACATGGCTTATTAGAGTGCTTAGTTCATAAAAGGAAGACTGAGGCATGTAGCTACTGGTCGGTTTATAACAAGCTAGGCCAGCTAAGAATGGATTAGATCGAGTTATTAAAGCTTATCTTTTTCACTTAAAAATGCACTTTATGCAATCCACAAAAAAAAAAAAAAAAACCAGACCGATTCCCTATGGTTGACAATTGAGTGTGGCATTACATACAATGAAGATATTATCGACAAAGATTTGAGCGATCCTAGTTGTTGTATATGGATGGGATTGTGACACCCCAAAATCCGGGAGTCTTTTCTCAATCCGTTAATCACTCATTGACTCATGGAATACCCGTGAATACCGTATAACCCAATACCATGTCATAACACCCCATTCACTGAGATTATAACAAAACAGAATTTGGAAAAAGTCTCCTTTGCNATAACCCAATACCATGTCATAACACCCCATTCACTAAGATTATAACAAAACAGAATTTGGGAAAAGTCTCCTTATCACGGAAACTTTACCCAATACATAACCTGTGCATATATTAGATATGAAGGCTCGGAAGCGTTGAAGTTCAAATCAATTTTCGGGAAGAAGTACTAGTACCTTTGATAAGGAGTATGGGCACCTGAGCCCTCTAGATGCTAGGTACCGGTACTTGTAACACTTGGTACCGATACTTGGGTCCACTGTCAGCGGAGTACCGATACGTATAAGTATAGGTATCGGTACTTGGGGTCCAGATTTCTCCAAATTTCTCAGATTTTAACTTTTAACCCTACAAACTCATACAACATATATTACATTCATTTGGTTACAAAAAAATATTGTCTAAGGATGTCTCATTACATGCCTTTGTCAAAATGTCAATAAAGAAATATAGTCACCTATTTGACTTTCTGAAATATCACTTTTATCACTTTGATCCTTTTGATTTTCATGCATTCTTCANCCTATTTGACTTTCTGAAATATCACTTTTATCACTTTGATCCTTTTGATTTTCATGCATTCTTCAATTCATCCAATCAAGTTATCAAGCATTAGAAACCAACTCAATCTCCCTATTTTACTTGATAAATCAATCAAATACAAAAGTATCATCAAAGAATAAAATCAATAGGATAAACAATAATTAGCTCAAAATAAATGCAATTCTAGCACTCAAAAACAAACATTATACACCAAAAATAAAAAATTAAAATTAAAATGAAATTAAAAGAAATCTATTATACAATACAAATTATTTGAAATCAATTATTCAAGTCATGACGTAGATCCACCAACTCTTTGGATTCCACATCAGTCACAAATCCCTTCAAGAACGATTTTACGATTTTAATCGCCATCCATTAACTTTATAAACATTGCCATTCTTGAGATTTTGAATCTCAACAGTCCCATTGGGAAAAGCCTCCCGTTGACCTCCCATCAACCCGCGGAAATATCCGTGATTGTCGCATAACCCGACATCACGTCTATCACTTCCATGTAATCGGGATTACAACCCATGCGTGGATCCATGTTTCCTTTAATTCATTTAATCNCATCTCTCCATTCATTTATGACAATCACTACCCACATGCAAAAAAGTAGAGTTCATTTTGCTCACTTAATATTGTCAAAGCATTTTCTGTGACGCCCCTAAAACTGGGGTCCCGTTGATCTCCAGTCAACCCGCAAAAATACCCGTGATTGTCACATAACCCGACATCACATCTATCACATCCCTGTAACCGGGATTACAACCGATGCGTGGATCCATGTTTCCTTCAATTCATTTAATCCCATTGAGGTTCAACATACTCCACTATATCTCATTTAAGGTCCATTTGAGTCATTGAAACCAAAGAACACATAGCCCAAAAGCATGACAATGTATTCTTAAAATTTCAGATTTTTGGAAAACCTTTCGGAAGATTTTGCATAGACCTTCTAGAAGGTTTTACTCACTGAAAAAGTTCTTCCGAAAGGTTTTATAGACCTTTCAGAAGATTTTGTCTACTAGAATTCAATTTACACTAACCTTTCAGAAGGTTTTCTTCAACCTTCTGGAAGGTTTTGTTCTGCTGGACCAAAAGTCTTCATTAACCTTTCGGAAGGTTTTGCCCAGAATTTTATGCCTCTTTAGTTTTTCATTTCCAATCCACTCAAAACCCTTCAAAATTCGTCCCAAACATGTATAAATGTATTTTCTACAATATACATCATTCAAACAAGTCTATCACAACTCAATCCATACGATTTACATGTCAAAATGGAATTAAACCAAAAGTTTTACAAAACTTCATAACAAAAGCCACATTCTGGCTTTTCTTCATCTTTGAGGTCCCGAATATGAGTCGTCCACTGGTACGAATCCCACACCTGAAATGTGTTCCCTTATAGGGTGAGCCAATGCCCAGTAGAGTATTTCTTACAAGGGCTACTTCCCAACCTAAGTGTATATGCAATGTATTATGCAACAAAACACAACCAAAATCCATTCCAATCAACACTTATGCAAGTCAAGATTGAAATCTAACATACCATGCCATGAGATGAGATGATGCTCATTCATGCAATTTACCTGAGCCCTTCCCGGCTCCACCACACATGTCATGCCAATGTGTATTTACACTAAGCTTTTCTAGCTTCGGCTATCTACCTTCACCCCATGCTATGCAATGAGTATCAAAATCGAACTTTCCAAAAATTCGTAGCAAAATTATGATTTTACCCTTGATTTTTTCCTCTCTTCTCTTCTCTTCTCTTTTCTATCGGGTGAATAGCTGAAGAATGGGGGAAAAATCTGATTTTTCCCCCTATTTATACTTTAGAATACTAGGCCCACAATGCGCCACACGACCCTTTTATTTTCGGGTCCGTTTTCATCCCAAAACGATTAAATTTTGTCCTGGTTCAAGTTTAAATTAATTTTATTTTAATTTGCGTTTAATTATTTCCCAACTTTCGAAATTTTATTAAAACTTCCATTTTTGGGTCACCCGAGACTCTACTGCCTCGCAAAATGCGAAAAATTCGACTGTCTCAGAATTTGATGAAATTTGACGTGGTATCTAAATTTTGTGAGATGAACCCAATTGTGAGATCCATTTCACCATCTGAGATCTAAAAAAATTCAGGTTCTCAACCCATACTATAGCGGTAAAATTACCGTTTTACCCTTGTTTACAAAAGTTTAAATTTACCGGATTTTACATTTTCAAAATAAAAGCTTTTCTGTGTGGTTATTTTTGAAAAGATCTTTGTGACTTTTGGGAGAAATTGGAAAGGTGTGAAGTAAAAATGACATGAAAGGCTACTAATTCAAAGTTAGTGTCTTTTGGCTAAAGATACCAATCCAAATGGTTACATCCTTTTATAAAACCACCATTAACACATTTGGTTAAAAGACACCAATTAAAATAGTTGTACCTTTTTATAGAGTTACAATTGATACCCTTTGAACCAAAAGACACCATTACATATGGTTTCACCATTTATGAAAAATCACTGGTGAGTCTATCTATAGGTGATATGTTGCACTCCCAAAAGCATACCATTGAATAATTCTTACTTCTTACAAGAATTGCTTTCTCATTCTACTTCTCTCTATTCTCCCAAATTCACATGCATATATTCTTTTATATTCAATCTAGTATTCTATTTTTTGCAGAGTTAAAATACAAAAAGTTGGTTAATTTATTTTCTTAAGGTATTTGGGTACTATCTTCGTAAGTGCAATACACAAGAAGTTTTGAGAAGCTTCATTACATCTTGAGAACAGATTTTCAGAATTTCTAGTGTACATATTTCTAAAAAACTAGTGGAGGCAACCATTATTTTTAGGAAAGTGTTCTCGTACACAACTTGAAGCAATATTAATTGTTGCAATGTAGTTTCTACGATCAAGTTTTCAATGGAGTGACAAAGTGAGAATGATATATATTTCAACAATCTAAAAAAAGTATTTATTCATGGATTCTTTGTCTACAAAATCACTTGATCTCATGACAGAAAGTTTCATCAAGTTGGATCGATTTGATGGTGGGAATTTCCTTCATTAGCAAAGAAAATTGCAATGCTTACTTACTACATTGAAGATTGCCTATGTGTAGACCACACTGAAATCCGTAGAACAATAGATGTTGATGGATATTTCTAGGTGAAGCTTAGAGCAATATAGTTCTCTCCAAGGGAAAAATGGAGTGGAAAAAATGGAGAAGTTTTGATATAGGAGGCTGTGAGGAAGATACTCAAAAAGGCATGAATCAGGTGAAGTGGGAGCAAGATGACTATCTGTGAAACCCGGGAAAAATTTGAACTTTTTCTGAAAAAAAGGGTAAAATGGTAATTTTCCATTATAATGCGGTTTGAAAATTAGTATTTTTCTAGACCTTAGATGGTGAAACAGAACTCACCGTTGGATTCGTCTCGTGAAATCTAGTTACCCAGACAAATTTTGTCAAATTCTGAGATAGTCGAGTTTTCACGTTTTTCGAGGTGAAGAGTGTCCGGTGACCCCCAAAAATGAAANTACAATTGATACCCTTTGAACCAAAAGACACCATTACATATGGTTTCACCATTTATGAAAAATCACTGGTGAGTCTATCTATAGGTGATATGTTGCACTCCCAAAAGCATACCATTGAATAATTCTTACTTCTTACAAGNTAATAATTATTTTCTACATCATACATGATTCATACAAGTTCTATTACAATTAATGCCAGATGATTACAAGCTCATTTACACAATTACATGCTCAAAATGGAATTTTACAATTATTTTACAAAAACTTGTCTCAAAAAGCCACAAACCGACTTTTCTTCACCCTCGAGGCCCCGAATGCGAGTCCTCTCTCAGTACGAACCTCACACTTGAAATATTTTTCGTATAGGGTGAGCCAACGCTCAGTAAAGTATTTCCTACAAGGGCTACTTCCTANCCACACTTGAAATATTTTTCGTATAGGGTGAGCCAACGCTCAGTAAAGTATTTCCTACAAGGGCTACTTCCTAACCTAAGTGCATATGCAATGTTCACATGTAACATTTAACAACAACAATCATTTCAACCAACACTTAAGCAAGTCAATGTTGAAATCTTACACCACATGCCATGAATTGAGATGATGCTCATTCAAGCAATTTATCCGAGCCTTTCCCGGGCCCACAACACATGCAATGTCAATGTGCATAAAATCGAGCTTTACTAGCTTCGACTATTTATGTTCACCCCATGCTATGCAATGAGCATCAAAATCGGGCTTTTCAAGACCCCCGCCATTTGTGTTACACACCCAATGGCTAACTAAAAATCTACAGGTCTTTCTTGGGGTGGGTATTTATGAACTTACATCAACGGTCACCCAACCGACACAGAATTCATGGACTTTCACTAACGGTTTCATGTACATCGACACATTTTATGGGCTCTTATACCAACAGAAGTGCGTATCCAAATACGGGGTCTCTCACCCGAAGGATAGTCTAACCTTTCTTGCTACCCCGACCCAATTTCTTTTCATGCAACCGTGCAACTCAGCCGAATATTTAATCCAACTTCCCCGAGTCCACCCATCATCCACCTACATGGTGTTTGATGCTAACCATACACCCACACCCATAAAATGCGATGTTTACGTGCATATGCAATGTAATATATCATTGCTAATTCAACATCATGCCCATATGTAATAAATGCCACATGAACAAAATTAACTACATTCAAACAAGTCTCATGGCAATTTATATCTGAAACATATAATCATCAAACTTTCTCTCAATGCTATATATCAATATATATCATTCTCAACAACAATTCACAAGCATGTTATAACATAAAATATGCTAACAATACACTTAACTCCCATGACATAAAATGTACACATAACATGCCCACATAACAATCAATTTAATGGATCACATTTTATCAATTCACAAGTCTTTCAAGGTAAAATTCGTCTTACCCAATTTCAATACCCATTTCACCAATTCTATATCCATAGATAAGTGATACATATCTTTCTCAACCTACCCACTGCATATAATACCTAAGTTATAAAATAAACCCGAATAGGAAGGAACCCTACCTCTTGAAGCGTGAAAAACACTTTGGGAAAACTCCAAGACTTCAACTCGAGCTCTAATCCAACCCTTCCCAAAAACTCATTTTTCAACTTTCGGTGAAACTTGTCATTTTTGCTACTCCATAGCTTCCTAGATTGTAGAAAGAAATAAAGAATTTCTCTTTTTTCTCTCTTTTCTCTTCTCTAACGGGTGAACGGCTGAAGAATGGGGGAAAAATCTGATTTTTTCCCCTATTTATATTTTAGAATACTAGGCCCACAATGCGCCACACGACCCTCTTTTTTTCGGATCCATTTTCATCCCAAAATAATTAAATTTTATCTTGATTTAAGTTTAAAATATTTTTATTTTTATTTTTCTTAATTTATTTTTCAACTTTCTAAATTTTATTAGAAATTCTCTTTTTTTTGGTTCACCCGAGACTCGATAGTGCTCGTAAATCGCGAAAAATTTGACTATCTTAGAATTCAATGAAATTTGACATAGTAACTAGATTTTGCGAGACGAATCCAACGGTGATATCCGNGACGCGAAAAAATTGACTATCTCAGAATTCAATGAAATTTGACATGGTAACTAGATTTTGCGAGACGAATCCAACGGTGAGATCTGTTTCGTCATTTGAGGTCTAAAAAAATTTAGATTTTCAACTCGTACTATAATGATAAAATTATCGTTTTGCCCTAATTTACAAAAGTTTAAATTTATCGGATTTTACAACTGGGTTTGACCACATTGACCTTAATTGACCAGGAAAAAGGAGGAGTCGTGAATTATATTACATAACCTTTTGAGAAGGTTCAAAGGTTTTCCTAACTATGTGCTTGTCATGGAAGACTTTCATTCTAGTAGGTCTCATTTCTCAATTTTTCCAATTCATTAAGCTAAAACTTTCTAGATTCCCCTGTCTTATCTACATCAAAGTTCATATGCACAATTGCCCAATACGCTATATGTTCAAGCTCAATAGGCAAGTGGCAGCATGGCTTCCCATAAACCAACAAATAAGGAGACATCCCAATGATTGTTTTAAAATTTGTTCAGTAAGCCCACAAGCCATTGGTTAGTCCTAAAGACCAATATTTATGATCCAGGTTCACCATTTTTTCTAAAATTTGTTTTATCTCCTTAATGGCAAGTTGACTTATCTATGGATGGTAAGGTGTACTCACTTTATGGGTAATGGCAAATTTTCATATCAAATTTCTAAAAAATCTATTACAAAAGTGAAGTCCACCATCACTAATAATGGCTCAAGATATCCCAAACCGCAAAAGGATGTATTCTTTTAAAAACTTGATCAACAAGCGATGATCATTTTTATGGCAAGGGATAGCCTCAACCCATTTTGAGACACTAGGACACCTATGATATATAAATTACCAAACGATTGGGGGAATAGTCCCATGAAGTTGATATCCCAACAATAAAAAATATCTATAACAAGAATAGTGTTCAAGGGTATCATGTTTCTTCATGAAATACCCCCAACCTTTGGCAATGATCACAAGATAAACAAAAGGCATGGATATCTTGAAACAGTGTTGGCCAATAAAATCTACACTTCAAAATCTTTATAGTGGTTTTCTTTGAAGAAAAGTGGCCTCCACATTCTTCAATATGACAAAAATTATGGATTTCAAAATCAGATATGCATCTCCTAGTTATTTGATCTTTACAATATTAAAACAGATATGGATCATCCCAAAAGAAATTGCGTACCTCATTCAAAAAAAAAATCTTATCCAAAGGACTAAAATAAGAAGGAAAAGTACCTATGGCAAAATATTTTGCAATATTGGCATACCAAGGTACCTCCAAAACTACTAAAAGCTGCTCATCTAAAAAGCTCTCATTGATAGGACTGCATCTTCATGAAAGTCATATGTCAACCACGAAAAATGACCAGCCACCACATTCTCTACTCCTTTTTTATCCTTGATGATCAATCAAATTCCAATAGCAGGAGTATCCACCTTAACAATCATAACTTGGTGTCTTTTTTTGTTAACAAATATTTCAGGGTTGCATGATCAATAAAAACAACAATTGAGGAGCCTACCATGTATGATCAAAACTTATCCAAGGTAAAGGGTTTCTTTTATTTCCTTTGCCCTAGCACCGTTTGAACGGTGTAATCCCTACCAGTTAGGTGGTTACATGACTAGGGTGAGAATTAGCATGCATTTAAGTTTCTAGAAATCTTTTTGGCACGCGTCATCCCACACTAATCGGATGTCCTGACTTAGGAGATGACACATGGGTCCAGAAATAGCACTAAAATTCAATATGAATCTCCTATAAAGACAACATGCCCTAAGAATGATCGAACATCCTTAACCATTTTTGGAGTAGGTAAATTTTCAATTAAATCAATTTTAGCCTTGTCTACTTTTATTCCTTCAGGTGAGACAACGTGACCTGACATAATATCTTGTGTTACCATAAAATGACACTTTTTCCAATTAAGTACTAGGTTAGTCTCCTCACATCGTATAAGAACAGTTTCTAGATTCGCAAGACACACATCAATCGAATCTCCATAAACTGAGAAGTCATCTATAAAGACTTCCAAACATCTCTCTACCATATTGCTAAAAAGGCTTAACATACATCGTTGAAAGGTCGTAGGAGCATTACACAATTCAAACAACATTCTCCTATAGTCAAAATTTTCAAAAGGACAAGTGAATGTTATTTTTCTTGATCGTCCAGTGCTATTTTGATTTGATTGTACCCCGGGTACCCATCTAAGAAGTAATATAATGCATGACCAACTATTCTCTCTAAGATTTGATCCAATAAAGGAAGGAAAAAATGGTCTTTCTTAGTCAAAAGATTGAGTTTACGGTAGTTGATTAACCCTAAAAAATGTGTAAATAAAAAGTGTGTATGTAAACTAGGATAAAATGACTAATTTATAAAGTATTGGGTTAATGCATAGTTTGTACATTTTGCAGGGTTTCAAGAGAAAATATGAAAGTTCAAGAGGATCAAATTGTAAAGGCTAAATGAAGAAGGGGAAGCAAGTATAATTCATAAATCAACAAGTCAAGCAAATAGGCTACCAAGAATGGAAAAACCAGAGAATCTCCACCGTCCAGATGGTCCTTAAACCACCTCACTTATCTCTTTTCTCCCATTGGTCCATTTTAGCGACAAAGCCTCTTATTGGTCAGCTTGGGTGTTTGCCACCTTACTCCCTCCTTCTGGTGCATATAAATATCCCGTTCCACCCATTTCTCAGGAAGATTCACAGTAGTTCAATCTAGTGCAATAGAGAAGAAAATAGAGAAAGAAAAGAAGAGCAAATCCCTGTCCTAATCACTTATCAGCTACAATTTTCTCTACTTCTACATTTTTGTTTNAGAGAAGAAAATAGAGAAAGAAAAGAAGAGCAAATCCCTGTCCTAATCACTTATCAGCTACAATTTTCTCTACTTCTACATTTTTGTTTATCCTTTCTACTTTGAGAGTTGAACCTCTCTCATTTTTGTGCCCTAGCTGGTAATAAGAGTGACAGTGTTTCAGCTATTCCTTGGGGAATGACGTGTTGTATTTTATTTTCGGTTGTAATGAGATCATCTTACTTTTGTTGCTCATTTATAGCAATGAGGCATGAGTAGTTTGTTTATACTCTTCGGTGAAGGGTGAATGCATGTATGATATTGTTTAAGTTATGGAAATGCCAATGGTTTATTTATGTGTTAGTATTTATTCCTCCCTTAATAGATGGATGGTTACTATTATAATATGATCATAGTTATGAACACTGAATAGAGCTTAATGCTATATATCATACTATCTATAATTATTATGCACTTCATGCATGATACAATGTTGTACATAGTTGGGATTTATGTAATAATCGGGAGATTGGTTATAGATGAGCTAAATCATGCCATGGTCAATGCTTTTGATTCAATGCATAAACTAGAATTTCGTCTTCATTGAATTATCAACCTACCGATTGAATAGCTAGAGTAAATCTTTTGAATGGTTCATCTTCGAGTTTTCTAGGGTTACTTGATTGTTGCATGGTATATAGACCTTCTGGCTAACCTAATCAATTGTTGTGATATGATTCAATTAAACATCAAACCTACCAATTAGCTTTCCAGTGAAATGAGAGTTAATTATTGTAAGATAGCATTTTCATAAATGAACAGTGTAATATATGTTGGATCCCCGTACTGAAGAGTACATTTTTATCATTGTTAGTCAAATTTTTAGTTAAGTGTTTATTTGATAATTCTAAGCTCACACCGCAAGCTATTTCGTTCACACTACACACAGGATAATTTTATTGTTTTTTGTTTTGAATACCGACAATTAGCTCCTTATAGGTTCAACCTCGAACATAACCGAGAAATATTGTAATTTGACTACTTATACTTGGGTGTATGACATAAATTAGGTCAGATCTAGCTTTTTGGCACCGTTACCGGGGCGTTACAGTGATTTCAAAACAAACAAGGAAGTTGTCTAATTGTATTATATGTGTATATATCATTTGTCGTATTTTCATTGTTTATGTCTGTTAAGTTATCAGTATGGTCTATAAATTAGTCTAGTCCTTCGTCTTCATCATCTTCATCGTCACAAGCATCATCAGACTCTTTTGAGTTAAGCATGACTAATAATAATCAAAGGGAACAAGAAGTAGTTTAGAATGTCCAACCTTTAAGAGAATACTTACATCCCACACACACTAGTGTCCTGTCATATTTTTCTTTTCCCATTAATGCTCCAAATTTTAACATTAAAGCAGGGGCAATGCAACTTTTATCGCAGTTTCATGGTCTTGAGTCTGAAAACCCTTATTTACATATGAACGAATTTGAGAAAGTATGTGGACTTTAGTTGGTTCTCCAAGCTTGCCCATATCTTGCATTTGAAACTTGGACTTTAGTTGGTTTCTTTTATGATGTCCTCCTGTCCGCATTGCGTTAGTTTGTTGAAATGATTGCTTAAGTGGACTTCATAGGTAAGTGNGACTTTAGTTGGTTCTCCAAGCTTGCCCATATCTTGCATTTGAAACTTGGACTTTAGTTGGTTTCTTTTATGATGTCCTCCTGTCCGCATTGCGTTAGTTTGTTGAAATGATTGCTTAAGTGGACTTCATAGGTAAGTGTCCCAATAAGGCGTTTGAGTTTTTTGATACCATTTCAAAGAGTTTCCAAATGTGAGACTCGGCCTCACCAAATATTGTTGAAACTGAGCCATCTTCATCCCAAGGAGGGAAATACATGTTAAAAGAGGATGATGATCTAAGGGCCAAAATGACTACCTTGTCCCAAAAGCTTGAAGCCCTAGAAATAAAAAAAGTCAAGGAAGTTTCTATTGTGTCTCCCATTGAGCAATCATGTGGATTTGTGCATTGTTAGGACATCCTATGGGGGAATGTCCCACTATTCCAGTAGTTTAAGAGGTCTTGATAGAACAAACCAATGTCATTTCAAATTTTAACAAACCTTATCCCAATCCCTATTCTGAAACCTATAACCTAGGGTGACGAAATCACTTGAATTTCTGTTGAAAAAATACACAAACTATGAGTCAGCCACCAGGTCCACCTTCACCATAATCTCAAACTCAGCAAACATATCAGCCTTATAAACCTCCACATAAGAGGAGCTTAGAGGACACCATGAACCAGTTCATTCGGAGTCAAATGAGTTTCAATACTCAAACCACTCATGCATTTAATGATTTCAAAGTTCAAACATTACATAATATTGAGGATATCAAGAGTCATTTAGCCAAATTGACCTCGTCTTTGAGTACAATAGAGAAGGAAAAATTCTCATCTCAACCTAAACCTCCACAAAGTCAAAATTAGGCTAATGTCATATTTTTTGAACACTCCTATAGCCAGGTCCAAGCAATTACCAAACTGAGAAATGGTAAGGTGATTAGCAAGACCATTAAGAACAAAACTCTAGAGCCCATAGCTAAGTCAATTCCTGTAAATGAACCAATTAAGCTTGAACCATTGATTGAAAAGGAGGCAGAGATGCCAAATGAAAAAGAAAAATCAAGTTTTGTTCCTTTACCTTTTCGTCAAAGAGTCAAGAAGCCTCAACCATTGAACAATTATGCTGAAATCTTCGAGTTGTTTAGTCAAGTAAAGATTAAGATCCCCCTGTTGGATGCAATCAAGCAAGTTTCATACTATGCCAAGTTTTTGAAAGATTTTTTCATAGTGAAAAGAAGAATCAATGAATAAAAAAGAGCATTTTTAACTGAATGGGCTAGTGCTATCATTAAGCACAAGGCCTTTTTCAAGTATAAAGATCTTGAAAGTTCTACAATTTTGTGCATAATTGGAAACTTTCAGATTGAGCAAGTTCTACTTGATCTTGGAGCCAGTGTTAATTTGCTTCCATATTCTGTCTATGAGCAGTTAGGATTAGATGAATTAAAATCCACTAATGTCACATTGTAATTGATGGACTGTTCTGTGAAAATTCCACGTTGAGTGGTGGAGGATGTGCTTGTTCAAGTTGATAAGTTCAATTTTTTGGTGGATTTTATTGTTTTAGATACACAACCAGTCTTGCATATCCCTACACAAATCCCTGTCATTTTAGGGCGACCATTCCTAACTACATCAAATGCAGTGATTAATTGTAGAAATGGAATTATGAAACTTTCATTTGGGAACATGACTTTAGAATTGAATGTCTTTGATATTACTAAACAACCCAAAGAGGATAAAGAATTGCATGAAGTAAATTGTATTGAGTCATTAACTCAAGATCTGTTTGAAAATACTTGTACAAAGAAAGAGTCACATGTATTAGAGTTTGTACAAAATGATGAGTTTGTAGATATATTAACTATTGAATCATGGATTCTGAAATTTGAAGAGTTATTGTCTACTGGAATTAAGTCTGTAGAGTCTAGTGTTGTAGTCCCCACACCAGAGTTGAAACCTCTTCCAGCTGACTTGAAATATGTCTTCTTGGGGGAGGATGAAACTCATCCAGTGATAATATCTTCAAAATTGTAAAAAATCCAAGAAAAGAAATTGATATGAGTTATAAAAAATCATCAAAGTCCTATCGGTTGGACGATAGTGGATATAAAGGGTACAAGTCCTCTTCTCCTTACTCGTTGTATATATTTGGAAGAAAACTTCAAACCATCTCGACAGCCGCAAAGAAGGTTGAATCCACATTTGAAAGAAATAGTCCGAGCTGAAGTAATTAAACTATTAGATGCTGATATTATATATCCTATATCTAATAGTAAATGGGTCAGCCCTACACAAGTAGTGCCTAAAAAGGCTGGTGTCACGGTCGTGAGAAACCAAGGAAATGAATTAGTCCCTATGTGAATAATCACTAGTTGGCGTATGTGTATTGACTATTGGAAGTTGAATTTTCTCACCAAAAAGGATTATTTTCCCCTACCATTCTCGAATCAAGTCCTAGAAAGAATAGCCGATCATGCATATTATAATTTTTTGGATGGATACTTTGGCTGTAACCAGATAGAAATAGCAATTGATGAAAAAGAGAGAACCACTTTTACATGTCCCTTTGACACATTTGCCTATAAAAAATGTCTTTTAGATTGTGCAATTCTCTAGCCACTTTTTAGTGTTGTATGCTAAATATTTTCAGTGATATGGTGGAGCAATTTTTGGAAGTTTTCATGAATGATTTTTCGGTATATGATGATTCATTTGCATTATATTTAGAGAATCTTGAAAAAGTCTTTACTCAATTTGAGAAAGCAAATTTTGTTTTGAATTGGGAAAAGTGTCATTTCATGGTCATACAATGTATTGTTTTAGGACATGTAGTTTCTGCAGAGGGAATTGAAGTTGACAAGTCCAAAATCGATTTAATAGTCAATCTCTCTCCACCTAAGACTGTAAAAAATGTTTGATCTTTTTTAGGTCATGCAGGATTCTATAGAAGATTTATTAAAGATTTTAGTTGATTTCTAGACCTATGTGTAATCTTTTATGTCAGGATGTACCATTTGATTGTAATTATGCATGTCAATTAGCATTTGATAGACTTAAAAGCATGCTAATTTCTGCACCAACTATGCAATCTCCTGATTGGTGTATATCTTTTGAATTAATGTGTGATACTAGTGACTATGCAGTAGAAGCTGTTTTAGGTAAAAAAAAAAAGATAAAAAACTCTATGTGATTTATTATACAAGTAAAATTTTGAATGATGCATAGGTGAATTACTCTACCATAGAAAAAGAATTGGTTGCTGTAGTATTTGCATTACGTAAATTTTAATCATATTTAATTGGATCCTCAATTGTTGTGTTTACTGATCATGCAGCCTTGAAATATTTGTTTACCAAGAAAGATGCACAACCACATCTCCTAAGATGGATGTTGTTGCTTCAAGAATTCGATCTTATCATCAACGAAAAGAAATGAGTTGAAAATGTGGTAGTGATCATTTATCAAGGATGAATTATGATATAATGTAAGAATCAATATTAATCAAATAAACCTTTCAAGATGAGTAGCTATTTGCAGTAACAGAAGTATCACGGTATGCCGATATAGCCAATTATTTAGCCACATTTAGTATTCACTTTCATTATACCTGGACCTACAAAAAGAAATTTTTAAAAGAGGTACACAATTTCTTTCGAAAAGATCCCTATGTGTTTAAGTATTGCAAGGATCAGATAATAAGACATTGTGTACCCAATCATGAAATAGGTTAGGTCATTTCATTCTTCCATTTTGAAGCTTGCAGAGGGCATTTTTCTTCAAAGAATACCGCTGCTGAAATTTTGCATTGTAGATTTTACTAGTCCACTCTTTTAAAGATGTACATGTCTTTTGTCTAAATTGTGACAGATGTCAAAGAATGGAGAATATTTCAAAAAGAACACATGATGCCTTTGAACCTTAATTTGATCATTAAAATTTTTGATTGTTGGGACATCGATTTTATAGGACCATTTTTCCCATCTTTTGGACATATATACGTTTTGGTTGTTGTTGATTATGTTTCCAAATGGGTAAAGGTTATTCCTTGGCGAAACAATGACTACCCCACAGTGATCAAATTTTTAAAAGAAAATATTTTGTCTAAATTTGGAATTTCTTGAGCTATTATAAGTGATGGGGAAACACATTTTTGTAATAAAAATTTTGAAAACCTAATGAAAAAATATTTGATTTCTCACAAAATATTTGCCCCTTATCATCCAAAGACAAGTGGACAAACTTAATTGGCCAATAAGGACATATAATATATTTTGGAGAAAACAACCAATCTAGATCGTAAAGATTGGTCTTTAAGACTAATTGATGAGCTTTGGGCTTACCAAACTGCATACAAAACTATTTTGGAAAAGTCTCCTTATCGGCTAGTTTATGGTAAACTGTGTCACTTGCATGTGGAATTGGAACATCGAGTATATTGGACAGTCAAAATAATGAATTTTGATATCAACAAAAATGCATCTTGCAAATTTCAGATTAATGAATTAGAAGACCTGAGAAATGAAGCATATAAAAATGCAAATATTGCCAAGTACAGAATGAAAACTTTTCATGATAAGAATATTGTGCGGCAGTCCTTTGAACCTTATCAAAAATTTTTGTTATATAATTCAAGGCTCCACCTAGTTTGGAAAGTTAAAGTCCAGATGGATAGGCCCCCACATTGTCAAACAAGTTTTTGAACATGGGCAATTGAAATTGAGAATCCATTAACTAAAAATATTTTTAAAGTGAATGGTCAAAGGCTTAAGCCATATCATGATGAATTTGTTCAAAATATAGATTCCATTCAATTAATGGAACCAGTATATGCGCCTTGAAAAGTCTTTATAAGTGCTTGATTGTAAATAATAGTACTAACTGTTTGTTGTTTGATTTTGCAAATTAGGGTTTTGTAATATGGATTGGTCTTGCTTCCAGATCTTATTTGAAAATTTCATATCCTATTATTTTATAATGTCATACATTGGGGATAATGTGAAATTTAGGATGGGGGAAGGGAACAATCCATATTAGTCTTTGTGATCGGCAGACATTAAAGAACCGGATAATAAGTCTTTTCTAATTTCTTTTTCAAAAAATTTTCAAAAATGGATGAATTTTTTTTTTTGGTTTAGTTTAGGTATGTTACTTTTCCGAAAGATATACATTCTTTGATCATAGAAAAAGCAAAGGTTGTAAAGAAATTAGATAATTTTGGTAATCAAGCAAAACCTTTGTTCGGGAAAAGTTCATTTGTCAAGCGCCAACGAAGCAAATCGACTCGGTGATTGTGTAAAGTGCGATCAATTAATGCATATGAGAGAATTTAATTAATGTGTCAAACCAATTTTAGGTTGAGCATTAGATCGTCTCCACTGGATTAAGTATATGCAAATTAAGGATTACCTTGAGACGCCATCTTATTCCGATCCTATGCTTGCAAGATATGTGCGACGTGAGATTAATTGGTTCACTGATATTCTTGATTTAGAAGATTCTGATTAAAACTAATTATAATCAAAGTTGTATAATCTTAGGATGTGTATGAATGTATATAAATATAATTTGATTTTATGTGTTAATGTAGAATTTAAGTTTATTAGATTGTTAAATGTGTAAATATTTGAATTTAAATTGATTTTTTGTAACTGCAGGCCGAAAAACCGAAGTTAGAAACCAGGAAAAGATCAAGGGTCAATAGCTTGCAAGCCTAAGGGAAATCTTGAGGACGGTGCTGATAGCGTTTGGATGGTACTGCCTAGTATAAAGCCTACAGTTCGCGAAACTGAACAGTGCAATAGTTTCCTCGCAGCAGAATTTCGAAAAAACAGTAGATTTCTTCACCTTCTTTCTTTAGATTCGCTTCAACCATCAACTTTTCTTCGAGTCTGCTTTGATTAAACACTTATCCATAATCTTTTACAGGTTTCTAATAAGCAAGAAATCCAAGAATCAATGGATCCAAGAGCAAGAACAAGAGCTTCGTCAAATCGAGTAGGGCAAGGGGCTTCGCCATCGCCTGAAGTAGCCCGCAACAACAAGAACAACACAAGGGTTAGTATGTGTTTGATGCTACCATGTTTGAGAATATTGATCAATAGGTTTGGTATGATAGTTATTTTTATTCTAACCTTATTATTGTTGAACGATCTGTGGTATATAAGGATTTTGAACAAATAAGGGTTAGGCAAAATTTAGCGGCACGAGGTTGGCTTAATTATGTGAAATTGGTAGGTCTTGTACATGTGACACCCAAAAATCCGGAGGTCTGTTGATTACCCATCAACCTGCGGAATACCCGTGGATACCGAGTAATTCAATATCACGCCATTATGCCCCATTTACCGGGAACCATAATTTTTATGAAATTCGGGCAGGGTTTCCTTTGTACGGGAAGCTCTACCCAAAACTCAACCTGTGCAATCATATAATAACAAGACCCATCTGAGGTCCAATATTCAACAATGACCACACCGGGTCCAATTATAAGTAAACATTGGCCACACCGGGTCCAATTATCCATATTTATATCAACACATGCAAGGTTAGTTTAACAATAGTCTATATAAAGTTTTATTACAATTATTTACAAAAGATTACATGCCCAAATTATTATTTCCACAAATGTTTTACATTAACACAAAATAAAGCCACATTCGGCTTTCTTAAAACATGAGGGTCCAAATAGGAGCTATCCACTGGTGTATCTCTCCCACTTGAAATATTTTTCCATATAGGGTGAGNTCTATTACAATTTATTTGCAAAAGATTACATGCCCAAAACATTATTTCCACAAATATTTTACATTCACACAAAATAAAGCCACATTCGACTTTCTACAAACATGAGGGTCCAAATTGGAACCATCCACCGGTGAANACAAATATTTTACATTCACACAAAATAAAGCCACATTCGACTTTCTACAAACATGAGGGTCCAAATTGGAACCATCCACCGGTGAATCTCTCCCACCTGAAATATTTTCCCGTATAGGGTGAGCCAATGCCCAATAGAATAATCCCTATAGAGGCTACTCCCTACCTTAGATGCATATGTCGTGTGTACATGCAACAATTTACAAACAACATTCTTTTCAATCAACACAATGCAATCCCATGTTAGGGATTTTACCATGTCATGCTATGAAATGAGATAAGGCTCACTCACTCATTTTAACCCAAGTTCTTACTGACTCCCATAACACAATGTAATACACTTGTATAATGAATCCGTCAATTTACAAAAATACATCCAATGACTGTTTGAAATAAAGTTGTCTTTTTATAAAATCAAATCATTGATGGGTGTTACTCATTGTATGAGTATTTATAAATCAAAATCTTGTGTCTTGTTGGGCAACGAATTTTGAATTTTATACCGCCGGTTCCGTACACCAAACTACACTTTTACGGAATTTCACCAAATGGGAGTGTATAACCAAGTCGTCGAGTCTTGCACCCAAGGGGGAAATCTACCCCTTCTTCCTATACCCGACACAAGTTTTTCTTTCATGCAACCATGCGACTCATTCAGATTTTTAACCCAACTTTCCCGAGTCCACCCATCAATCACCAAGAATGGTGTTTGATTAACCATGCATACACACACCCACACTCATGACTCATGCCCATGAATGTGATCTCAACATATATATGCAATGAAATGAACCATTGCACTACCAATGTCATGCTCCACATGTAATGAGTGTCATATGGATCAATTTAACCATACATTTCAACATAACCCATCATCCACCAAGTATAGTGTTTGATTAACCATGCACACACACCGACACCCATGCCTCATGCCCATGAATGTGATGCCTTCGTGCATATGCAATGTAAAGTATCATTGCAATACTATCCACATGTTCAATATGTAATGAATGTCATATGAACAAATTCAACATAAATCAACATGTCCATGGTAAATTATATTTCGAGCATATAAATACCATAATTTATCACAATTTCAATATATCATAAGCATGTATATATCAACAAATCATAACAAGCATGTTATTGCACAATTTATGTCCAAAACACACTTTACTCACAAGAGCACACTCTAAACACCTAGCATGCCCACACAATACCAAATTTCAAGAAGTTTCACAAGAACTTCCACATATCAAATTCAAGGTAGAACTTGAATTAAACCATTTCTACACCCATTTCTTAATGTCCATAACAATAGACAAGTTCATCCAACACAATATCCAAGCATGCTATACATAGTCCATGCAAAACATACTTAATTTTCACCTAGGAATTTAATCAAACACCTTCAAGGCACCACTCATGTAAACACATAATACACTCAAATTCGTCATATAACTCAAAAAAAATCAGAATAAATAATTTCCACATGCCCAATTATCAAAACTTTCAAGAAATCACAAACTAGTAATTTCTAATTACCAATTCACACTAGAATTGAGCCTATCCATTTCCATTAAACCAACTATAATAGACAAATGTTAAAAATACCCAAAACAGCCCACATAAACCCTATGGACACCTTAGGTTTGAAATAATCCAAAGTAGGAAGAACCTTACCTCTTGGAGCGTAAAATCAATGTAGAAAATCTCCAAGAACTTAATCCCAAGCTCAAACCCAAGCTTCTCCCAAAATCTAGTTTTTGAATATTTGGTGAAATTCTTCATTTTTGGTATGGTTGTGTAGCCCTCGCCGAGGAGATTGACTTTGATTCTTGGCCCGAAGAATTTCGATCGGCGAAACTCCTTGAATCGTAGAGACAAAGTTGGATTTTTCTCTTTTTTTCTCTCTTTCTCTCCAACGTCTGAAACCAGTAGAGAACCCAGCTGAATAAGTGTGGAAATTNAGTTGGATTTTTCTCTTTTTTTCTCTCTTTCTCTCCAACGTCTGAAACCAGTAGAGAACCCAGCTGAATAAGTGGGGAAAGTTAGATATTTTCCCCTATTTATAGTCCCAAAACCCTTGGCACACAATGCGCCATACGGCTCCTATTTTCAAGTCCGTTTTCACTCCGAAACGATTAAATTTGATACCGATTTATGCTCAAAATATTTTATATGGACTTTATTTAAAATATTTTCCAAATTTCAAATTTTTTATAGAAATTTCATTTTTAAGGGTCATCGAACACCCGTCACCTCAAAAAACGTGAAAAATCTGACTATCTCGGAATTCGACAAAATTTATTTCAGTAACTAGATTTCGCGAGACGAATCCAATTGTGTGGTCCGTTTCATCATCCGAGGTCTAGAAAAATATAATTTTTCAACTTGNGAACACCCGTCACCTCAAAAAACGTGAAAAATCTGACTATCTCGGAATTCGACAAAATTTATTTCAGTAACTAGATTTCGCGAGACGAATCCAATTGTGTGGTCCGTTTCATCATCCGAGGTCTAGAAAAATATAATTTTTCAACCTGCACTATAATGGCAAATTACCATTTTACCCTTTTTTTTTATAAAAAGTTCAAATTTTCCAGAGTTTTACAAAGAGTCCATAGATTTTAGGCCATTTTGTTTCTTTTTGATAATTGACTCCATGTACTCCAACTTGAAACACATTAATGGAAAACCACAATTTCTGTTCAATCTTACCCAGGTTTATTTTGATAATTGCATTATGATTTTTGTATTTTGATTNTTTTGATAATTGACTCCATGTACTCCAACTTGAAACACATTAATGGAAAACCACAATTTATGTTCAATCTTACCCAGGTTTATTTTGATAATTGCATTATGATTTTTGTATTTTGATTGTTGGGTGAATTATTTACTTAAATGGATTGTTGTATGATATACTTGGTATTTTGTTTTGAAAATAAATCTTGCTAAGAGAGTAGCAAAACACAAGTTGGGGGGTGTGATTAGCACAAAGCATTGCATATTTTATGTGCTAATACATTCCTTTTTCACTTGCTTTTGGGGATTAAATGTGTGGACTTGTGCTACTTGAGCTATTAATGAAGAATTGTGGTGTTTGTCGATGAAAGGTGCCAAATGATGCTTCTTAAAGCCTTCCTAGATGGTTTGAGGATGATGAAGATGAACGGATGGCTTGAGGATAGCTCAGGAGAGGAAGAAATCAAAAAAATCAAAAAATCAGCCAAATCGTACCGATACGCTTTACTGTTTCTGCCCAAATTCTGCAGCCATGCTCTGCTGCCTTGAGGGTCCCACCAACAGGTTTCCCACACTCCTCTAACACACCCACAACGCGGTTCATCCCTTTCACACCTCTCTTTAGACTTTTGGAGCCATGGTGATCAATGAGGAAAGAGAAGAGAAGAGAAGCTCGGTGTGCAAACAAGATTTGCACCCCCCCTGTCCAGCCCATTCCTCCTACAGCTTTATGGATGGAGATCACATCTGCAGGCTAGGCCATCACTCCAAGCACATTTTTTGGCAAGAGAGGACTCCATTGTTCAGCACTTCATACATTACACATTAGAATATAGAGAAAGAAAGAATGGGGGAAAGAAGATGAATAGTGTAGTTAGAGAGAGAAGTTGAGATTTTTACAGTTTCTTCCATACATTGTCTTCTAATTTTGATGTAAGAACCTTTGAAGCTTCCTTTAATGCTTTGAATTTCATTAATGTCTAGTTGTTTTCAAGTTCAATCTTCCATTAAAGCTTTCACTATTAATGCTTCAATGTTCTAAAATTGCTTAGCTGTAAATGGGTATTGAATGCATTCTCATTTAGTTTACGTTTCTTGCATTTACTTCACCAAACATTTCGTTTTCTTGTAATGAATTCTCACTACATTGTTGGTTCTCATTTAATCATAAGTAGCTATATCTTTATGTTGGCTAATCCAAGGGAGACCTCCCCTTGGGAATACCACCTCATCTCATCCCTTCTCCTCCCCTCGGTCTACGGTGGTTTGATTTGACTGGATTGAGGGTGGACCGGAGTGTGAATCCTTGATATCCCACAGGCATTGTCCGAGTTATGCTTGGATCCTCATTTTCATTATGTCCCTCGCTTCTCACGAATCAATCGTTCACTTATGCACCATTGGAGAAAGGTTTCGAGTTGACTCAGCATTCTCATCAGAGTTAACCCTTCGGATTGGTCAACACTTGTTTTCCAACTTATTTTCATCACAACACAACTCACAAACCAAAATCAACTACAAAAGATTTTACACTTTCTTTTCACAAAAATCACTTTCAAAACAATTCACATCCTTCTCCGAGGAAACGACCTTGGAATACTTCCAAGTAAAACACGACCCGCAAAAGTCTTCTTGCGCATGGAAAGCATTGAGGGATGGCGTTGAGAGGTTAGGAATTTGCAACGAAATAAATCAATCATTTTTGGCGTCGTTGCCAGGGAAGGCAAAGTGTCGAATCAAGAAGGTGATTTCCGGACAACAAAAGTAAGTCCCGTGATCTTCACCATGGGCTGAGGAACGTTGTTCCGTGTATATATATCCTTGTTTGTGTAAATTTGATTTGTAGATAGTTTACTGCATGTGGGGAAGGGTGTGATGCCCCAAAATCCGGGGGTCCGTTGATTACCCATCAACCTGCGGAATACCCGTGGATATCGAGTAATTCGATATCACGCCATTGTGCCCCATTTACCGGGAACCATAATTTTGATGAAATTCGGGCAGAGTCTCCTTTGTACGGGAAGCTCTACCCAAAACTCAACATGTGCAATCATATAATAACAAGACCCATTCGAGGTCCAATATTCAACAATGACCACACCGACTCCAATTATAAGTAAACATTGGCCACACCGGGTCCAATTATCCATATTTATATCAAAACAGCAAGGTTAGTTTAACAATAGTCTATATAAGTTCTATTACAATTATTTGCAAAAGATTACATGCCCAAAACATTATTTCCACAAATGTTTTACATTAACACAAAATAAAGCCACATTCGGCTTTCTTCAAACATGAGGGTCCAAATTGGAGCCATCCACCGGTGTATCTCTCTCACCAAAAATTTTTTCCGTATAGGGTGAGCCAATGCCCAGTAGAATAATCCCTACAGAGGCTACTCCCCACCTTAGATGCATATGTGGCGTGTATAAGCAACAAACAACATTTAACAATCATTTCATACAAGAATATGCATTAAATGTGGAATGCAACCATGTCATGCCATGAAATGAGATGATAATCACTCATGCACTTAAACCCAAGTCATCACCGACTCCCACGACACAATGTAATGCCAAGGTATACTGAATCCGTAAATTGACGAAAAAATCCACCAAATGATCGTTTGAAATAAAAGTTATTTTATTATAAAATCAAATCATTGATGGGTATTACTCATTGTATGAGTACTTATAAACCAAAATCTTGTTTCTTGTTGGCAACGGATTTTGGATTTTATACCGCCGGTTCTGTACACCATACTACACTTTTCTGGAATTTCACCACAGGGGAGTGTATAACCAAGTCGCCGGGTCTTGCACCCGAGGGGGGAATCTACCCCTTCTTGCTATACCCGACACAAGTTTTTCTTTCATGCAACCATGCTACACATTCATATTTTCAACCCAACTTTTTCGAGTCCACCCATCAATCACCAAGAATGGTGTTTGATTAACCATGCATACACACACCCACACTCATGACTCATGCCCATGAATGTGATGTCATNACCCCTTCTTGCTATACTTGACACAAGTTTTTCTTTCATGCAACCATGCTACTCATTCATTTTTTCAACCCAACTTTTTCGAGTCCACCCATCAATCACCAAGAATGGTGTTTGATTAACCATGCATACACACACCCACACTCATGACTCATGCCCATGAATGTGATGTCANCATTCATTTTTTCAACCCAACTTTTTCGAGTCCACCCATCAATCACCAAGAATGGTGTTTGATTAACCATGCATACACACACACCCACACTCATTACTCATGCCCAAGAGTGTGATGCCAACATACATATGCAATGAAATGAACCATTGCACTACCAATGTCATGCTCCACATGTAATGAGTGTCATATAGAATTATTTAACCATACATTTCAACATAACCCATCATCCACCAAGTATGGTGTTTGATTAACCACGCACACACACCGACACCCATGCCTCATGCCCATGAATGTGATGCCTCCGGGCATATGCAATGTAAAGTATCATTGCAACACTATCCACATGTTCAATATGTAATGAATGCCATATGAACAAACTCAACATGTTCATGGAAAATTATATTACGAGCATATAAATAGCATAATTTATCACAATGTCAATATATCATAAGCATGTATATATCAACATTTTATAACAAGCATGTTATTGCACAATTTATGTCCAAAACACACTTTACTCACAAGAGCACACTCTAAACACATAGCACACTCACACAATACCAAATTTCAAGAAGTTTCACAAGGAACTTCGACATATCAAAATCAAGGTAGAACTTGAATTAAACCATTTCTACACCCATTTCTTCATGTCCATAACAATAGACAAGTTTTCATCCAACACAATATCCAAGCATGCTATACATAGTCCATGCAAAACATACTTAATTTTCACCTCGGAATTTAATCAAACACCTTCAAGGCACCACTCATGTAAACACATAATACACTCAAATTCATCATATAACTCAAAAAAAATCATAAGAAATAATTTCCACACGTCCAATTATCAAAACTTCCAAAAAATCACAAACTAGTAATTTCTAATTACCAATTCACACTAGAATTAAGCCTACCCATTTTCATTAAACCAACTATAATAGGAAATTGTTAAAAATACCCAAAACAGCCCACATAAACCCTATGGAGACCTTAGATTAGAAATAAATCAAAGTAGGAGGGAACCCTACCTCTTGAAGCGTAAAACGAAGGATAGAACCTTCAAGAACACCAACCTCTAAGTCTTGATTTCTCAAAATCTCATCTTTGGATCTTTGCTGAAATCTTTCATTTTTGGTGTGGTTGCGTAGCCCTCGTCGAGGAGATCGACTTTAACNAAACACCAACCTTTACGTCTTGATTTCCCAAAATCTCATCTTTGGATCTTCAGTAAAATCTTTCATTTTTGGTGTGGTTGTGTAGCTCTCGTCGAGGAGATCGACTTTAATTCTTGGTCCGAAGGATTCCGACCGACGGAACTTGAAAAATCGTCAAGAGAAAGCTTGAAGATCTTTGCTCCCTCTCAGCCCAACGTTCAAACCAGCAGAGAAAATCAGTGGAGAAACCAGATTTTTTCACCTCTTTATTGTCCCAAAATCCTTGGCTCACAATGCGCCACACGGCTCCTATTTCTGGGTCCGTTTTCACCCCAAAACGATTAAATTTCATACCGGTTTAAATTCAAAATATTTTATATGAACTTTGTTTAAAATATTTTCCAAATTTCAAAAATTTTATAAAAATTTTATTTTTGGGGGTCACCAGACACCTGTCACCTCAAAAAACGTAAAAAACCTGACTATCTCAGAATTCGTTGAAATTTGTCTAGGTAACTAAATTTCGCGATACGAATCCAACAGCGTACTTCGTTTCCTCATCCGAGGTTTAGAACATGAGTATTTTAAATACGCATTAGGATGACAAATTACCATTGCCCTTTCTAAGAAAAAGTTCAAATTTTCCCGGGTTTCACATTCTTCCCCCCTTAAAAGAATTTCGTCCTCGAAATTCACATACACATGCACATACAGTCACATGCATATGCAACAATTAAATAATGCTAAAAGATTATAAGAATGTACCTCCATCCTCGAATAAGAAAGGATAATTGGTACGGATGGTGTCCTCGCGCTCCCATGTCGCCTCCTCTACTCGGTGCTGCGACAACACCTTCACTAGCCGCACGGTCTTGCCTCGTAAAACTTGTTCCCGACTATCCATGATGCACACCGGTCCCTCCACGAAGGTCCTATCAGCATCAACAATTCCAGAGGTCGCCGCCGCCTTTGGGCTCTGAGCCGTGAGAAGACGCTTCCGTATCAAGTCCACCTTCTCAGATGTGTCCCTGACCAAATTCGGACCCGTAGAGGATCTCTCTCCCACCTCCGTCCAACAAACTGGAGAATGGCATGGTCTCCCATATAGTGCCTCATAGGGTGCTATCTGTATGCTCAGCTGATAACTGTTGTTGTAGGCGAACTCTACCAAGGGTAAGTGT
>CAUOFW020000836.1:2493334-2631465 GCA_963454935.2 Ilex paraguariensis
AAAAATTACTAAATTGTCAAGGAAAGTTGAGAGTCTTGAAGTCAATCGGAGACATGAGTTGTCTAATATTTCTAACATTGTGGAGGGGTGTGTAATTTGTGAGAGTGTAGAGCATTCCACATCGAAATGTCCTAACATTCCAGCACTTAAGGAAGCATAGCATGAGCAAGTCCATGCATTCAACTAACCAAGGCAATCATTTTCTCTCAATTCGAACACCTACAATCCGGGGTAGAGTAATCACCCAAATTTTAGTTGAAGAAATGAGAACCCCATTCCTCACAGGTCAAGTGCATATTCATCTCTCATGTCTCCCAAGCAAAACCAATACCATGGCCAAGGCAAGCATCTAGCTCACAATACTCAAGGACCAATCCACAAGGGTATCAGTCAAACCCGTCATCACAAAAGTTTTCTCCAAGTCCGACTTCACAAAGTTTTTCTCAAGAACCGTCCAATCCATCTACATACCAACCTCCTCACAAAAGGAATTTGGAGGATATGGTTCATTCCTTCATCACCATCAATAACCAAAATGCCACAGCCATCAATGATATAAGAGCCCAACTCACAAAGTTGAAAAACTCTGTAAGGGCATCTCAACAAGAAAAGGGAAAGTTCCCCGCTCAACCACAAGAGAACCCATAGGGGTAAACACGTTGTTGAGTCATCGGAGCCTCTGAGAGAGAGTTGCGAGCAACTCAAAGCTATCACCACCCTCCGTAGTGGCAAAGAAATTGAAAAAACCATTTTGCGAATGGTCTCACCAAAGACTACATTACCAAAAGGAAAAGATATCTTGAGTGATGCCGACAAGGGTGCAGTGAGTGGAGAGAAAGAAAGAAAGGTTGTTGAGAAAGAAAAATTAATTGATGATTGTGTGCTTATTCCTCTCATGTCTGCCCCTTTCCCAAGTCGTTTGAGACCGCCTGTCAAGGTGGGTAATTATGCTGATATTTGGGAAATGTTTAAGCAGGTGAAGATTAACATTCCATTCCTCGACGCCATGAAGCAAATCCTATCTTGTGCTAAAATTTTGAAGGATCTATGCACGGTGAAAAGGAGATTGAATATCCACAAGAAAGCATTCCTCATAGAACAAGTGAGCTCAATATTGAGGACCAACACTCCTCCCAAATTGAAAGACCTCCGTTGTCCAGCCATAGCCATCACCATTGGAAATTGTCGAGTGGAGCAAGCACTCCTCGATTTAAGGGCAAGTGTGAATCTTTTTCTCTACTCGGGTATCAATAGCTTCAGCTTGAGGAATTTAAGCCCACCTTAATCATGCTTCAATTGGCGGATCGCAGTATCCGTACACCAAGGGGAGTAGTTGAGGATGTCTTAATTCAAATTGATAAATTTTATTTCCCTATCGGTTTCATTGTGCTTGATACACACCATGTTGTAAACCTTAGCTCCCAAATTCTCATAATACTTGGAAGACCCTTCCTTGCTACATCTAATGTCGTGATAAATTGCATGAATGGTCTAATGAAGTTGGAATTTGGGAATATGACAATGGAGCTTAATGTATTCAATTTGGCAAAGCAACTGGGTGATGAAGAAGTAAAGGAGGTAAATAGAATCGACACTTTGGTTGAGGAGCACTTGGAGCTAGAGGGCATGTTGAAATTCAAGGAAGAAGGAATTATGGATCTTGAGAATTATGATGAGCAAGACGAGGTAGAAGATTTGAAAGGGATGGAAAGATAGATCCCTACATTCGAAGAGCTACCCCATCGAGAGAAGAAAATTTTTCCACTGGATGAACAAAATCCCAACTTGGAGTTGAAGCCTTTGCCCTCCCATTTGAAGTACTCCTATCTTGGTGAAGGTGAACATTTTCGGTGGTCATTAGCTCTACATTGAACATGGAACAAGAAAAAGAACTCTTGGATGTATTGAGAAAGCATAAATGAGCAATTGGGTGGACCATTGCGCATATCAAGGGGATAAGCCCTCTCATTTGCATCCACTGCATATATCGTGATGAGGATTCTAAACCTTCCCGACAACCACAAAGATGGTTGAATCCCATCATGAAGGAGGTGGTGAAGGATGAGGTTCTGAAACTACTTGATGTGGGGATCATTTTTCCAATTGCCAATAGTAAGTCGGTTAGCCCCACNGGAGGTGGTGAAGGATGAGGTTCTGAAACTACTTGATGTGGGGATCATTTTTCCAATCGCTGATAGTAAGTGGGTTAGCCCCATGCAAGTAATACCTAAAAAATCTAGAGTTACAGTGGTTGAGAATGAGTTTATACCTATAAGAGTGATTACCAGATGGAGGGTGTGCATTGATTACCAAAAGCTGAACACTTGCACAAGAAAAGACCACTTCCTATTACCATTCCTCGATGAAGTTCTAGAACGAGTAGCAGGGCATCTATTCTACTGCTTTTTGGATGGATACTCCGGCTACAATCAGATCGAGATTGCTTTGGAGGATCAAGAGAAGACTACCTTCACGCGCCCCTATAGGACAATGTAATGCTCCGAGGATATTTCAACACTGTATGATTGGGATTTTTAGTGACATGGTGGAAAAGATAGTGAAGGTCTTTATGGATGACTCTTCGGCATTTGAGGATTCATTCGAGGGATGTTTGGCAAACTTGGAGAGAGTTCTGACAAGATGTGAGGAGACGAATCTAGTCTTGAATTAGGAAAAGTGTCACTTTATGGTGACGGAAGGAATTATGCTTGGCCATATAGTTTCGACAAGGGGTATTGAAGTCGATAAATCCAAGGTGGAGGCCATCTCCAACCTCCCCACGCCAGGAGCCATCAAGGGCATCTGGTCATTTTTGGGCCATGCAGGTTTTTATCGTCGATTCATAAAGGAATTTCAGTGCATTGGCCTGACCCTTGACCAACCTGCTGTCTAAGANGGTCATTTTTGGGCCATGTAGGTTTTTATCGTCGATTCATAAAGGAATTTCAGTGCATTGGCCTGACCCTTGACCAACCTGCTGTCTAAGAAGGTCCCGTTTGAGGGGTTGGATGATTGTGAGAAATCCTTTAAAAAACTTAAAAACATGCTAGTCACACCTCCGATCGTATGACCACCCAAGTGATTACGCGGTCGGCGCAGTACTTGGTCAGAGGGAGGAAAATAGACCATATGTGATACATTATGCTAACAAAACACTTAGTGAGGCTCAGATGAATTATACTACCACCAAGAAAGAGTTGCTAGCAGTAGTATTTGCCTTNGCATGCTAGTCACACCTCCGATCGTATGACCACCCAATTGGGATCTACCTTTTGAGCTCATGTGCGACGCAAGTGATTACGCGGTCGGCGCAGTACTTGGTCAGAGGGAGGAAAATAGACCATATGTGATACATTATGCTAACAAAACACTTAGTGAGGCTCAGATAAATTATACTACCACCAAGAAAGAGTTGCTAGCAGTAGTATTTGCCTTAGATTTATGTTCTTACATCATTGGTTTGTCTATTGTTGTCTTTACTGATCACTCTACTTTGAAGTATTTGTTGTCTAAACAGGATGCAAAACCGAGACTCATTAGGTGGATACTTCTCTTACAAGAANAAATTATATTACCACCAAGAAAGAGTTGCTAGCAGTAGTATTTGCCTTAGATTTATGTTTTTACATCATTGGTTTGTCTATTGTTGTCTTTACTGATCACTCTACTTTGAAGTATTTGTTGTCTAAACAGGATGCAAAACCGAGACTCATTAGGTGGATACTTCTCTTACAAGAATTTGACTTGAAGATCAAGGACAAGAAAGGAGTTGAGAACGTGGTGGCGGATCATGTATCCCGGCTTATGGTGCAAGAGGCTGATGAGCACATTCCTATCCCTGACTTTTTCCCTGGCAAGCATTTATTTTCAATTCATTCTGTATTTCCTTGGTATGCTAATATATGTAACTATCTTGCAACCGGACAAATACCACCGCAATAGAGCCCAGAAGATCGAAGACGATTTATGGCGGATATGAAGTACTTCTACTTCGACAACCCATATTTGTTCAAGTACTGCCCCGACCAAATCATGAGGAGATGCGTACCTGAAAATGAACAGCAGGACGTCGTTGCATTTTGCCATTCACAAGCCTGCGATGGACATTTCTTGGTGAAAAAGACTTCGGCCAAAATTCTTCAATCAGGTTTTCACTGTCCCTATCTTATCAAAGATTGTGTTTCATTTTGTAAGGGATGAGACAGATGCCAACGGTTGGGTAGTGTGAGCCAAAGAAACATGATGCCCCTTTCACTAATACTTGTCATAGAAATATTCGATTGTTGGGGTATCAACTTCATGGGTTTTTTCCCTATATCATTTGGTTATTTGTTCATCCTCCTAGCAGTGAATTATGTGTCCAAATGGGTGGAGGCTATCTCGACAAAGACTAATGACCACCGGGTCATAGTCAAGCTTCTCAAGGAGAACATCTTTTCGAGGTTTGGGATGCCTCATGCAATAATAAGTGATCGTGGATCACATTTCTGTAATAGGTCATTTGCATCTTTAATGTTCAAATATGGCGCCACTCACAAAGTATTCACTGCCTATAACCCACAAACAAATGGCCAAGCCGAGCTGGCCAATAGGGAGATCAAGAACATTCTAGAAAAAATGGTTAACCCAAACAGGAAGGATTGGTCCGACAGATTGACCGATNCCACTCACAAAGTATTCACTGCCTATCACCCACAAACAAATGGCCAAGCCGAGCTGGCCAATAGGGAGATCAAGAACATTCTAGAAAAAATGGTTAACCCAAACAGGAAGGATTGGTCCGACAGATTGACCGATGCCCTCTGGGCATACTGTACTGCTTTTAAAACTGTTTTGGGCATGTCTTCCTACCGGGTTGTCTATGGAAAGACTTGCTACCTGCCAGTCGAAATGGAATACAAGGCCTATTAGGTTATTAAGACTTTAAATTTTAATTTGAGAATGACCGGTGATCATAGGAAGTTAGAGCTAAATGAGTTGGAAGAGATTCGACGAGATGCGTATGAGAGCTCCAAAATCTCAAAAGAACGGGCCAAAATCTTTCATGATAACTCCATCGTGAAGAAATCATTTGAGCCGGGGCAAAAAGTACTCTTGTACAATTCTTGCCTCTCAATTTTCCAAGGCAAACTTCGATCCTGTTGGGATGGCCCTTATCTCGTACTTCCTTTTTCAATTCCAATCCATTCCAAACTTATACAACCTCATACCAAACTCATATAACATCAAGTTTAAGCAAAATACAATTCATATAAGTTCTATTACAATCATTTCCACATATTTACATGCCCAAAATCAAATTTTAGAAACGTTTTACAATATAAGGTTTGAAAGCCACAAGTTGGCTTTCCTTCATCCTTGAGGCCCCGAATGAGAGCCTTCCACCTGTGTATAACCCTCACCTGAAATATTTTTCATATAAAGGGTGGGCCACGCTTAATAGGGTATCTCCTAAAGAGGCTACTCCCCAACCTAGATGCATATAAAATGTCACATGCAATTTCAACAAGCCACAAAGCATTTCAATCAAGAATATGCAACTCAATGTTGGAATTCACCATGTCATACCATGATATGAGATGAGACTCACTCATGCACATTAACCCGAGGCCTCATTAGCTCCCTCAACACATGCAATGTCATGCATGCAAATTCGGGCATCCCGAGCCCCCGTCATTGATATTACACAACCAATTACCATTTAAGATCTCCGAGTCTTTCTTGGGGTGGGTATTTTATGGACTTATATCAACAAACATCCAACTAACACGAAATTTATGGACTTTCACCAACAGTTTCATTCACACTGACACACTTTATGGACTAAATCAAGGAAGTGTGTATCTTAATCACCGGGTCCTGCACCCGAGGGACAGTCTAGCCTTTCTTGCTAACCCTGACCCCAATTTTTAATGCAAACCATGCGACTCAGTTGGACCTTTGCCCAACTTTCTTGAGCCTACATATCATTCACCAAGAGTGATATTTGATGATAACCATGCACGCACACCCATATAATGCAATGTCTCCATACATATGCAATGTAATGTACAATTGATACTATATCATGTCCAATATGAATGAGTGTCATATGAACAATCTCAACCACATTTCACATACACCATGGTTAATTATTTTGTAAGTATATAATTTTTATAAATCCTCATAATGTCAATAGATTATCTACCATTTATCAACATCTACATTTAACAACAAGTTTTCAAGCATGTTATACATAATCTATGCAAAACACACTTAATTTTACATAGACATTAAATCAAACACCTTTAAGACACCAAATCATGTGATCACATAAAATGCCCAATTTTATTACATAGTTCAAGAAATTACATTAAGTAATTTTTATATACCCAATTTAAGATAGAATTTATTCTACCCATTTTTAATATCCATTCCATCAATTTACAACAATCGGCAATTGATAAATACACCTAACAACCTGCCCATTTCATATAATCACTCTAGGTTGAAAATATACCTAGTTAGGATGAAATTTCTACCTTTTGAAGCGTAAAATAACCGTATGAAGCTCTAAGAACCAAAAACAAGCTCTAATCCNTCATCAATTTACAACAATCGGCAATTGATAAATACACCTAACAACCTGCCCATTTCATATAATCACTCTAGGTTGAAAATAAACCTAGTTAGGATGAATTTCTACATTTTGAAGCGTAAAATAACCGTATGAAGCTCTAAGAACCAAAAACAAGCTCTAATCCAAACGTTTTCCAAAATCCCATCTTTTGAACTTCATCAAAAATCCGTCCTTTTTGGTATGTAGATGTAGCTCTCGTTGCGTAGATGAACATTGACTTTTGGCCCGAGTCATTTCGATCAATGGAACGAACGCTGCAGATCTGAGAGAGAAATTGAAGATCTTGATTTTCTTCTTCTCCTTTCTCTCTATTCCTCTTCCAATGTACACCCAGCTGAACAATGAAGAGAAAATCTGATTTTCTCACATATTTATACTCTTTAAATGCTTGGTCCACATCGTGTCACGTCCTCCTTTTTAAGGTCTGATTTTGTCTCAAAACGATTAAATTTCGTACTTGATCAAGTTTAAAATATTTTTATATGAACTTCCTTTAAATTATTATCCAATTTTTTAAATGTAAGTCCTAGGTTCATTTTTGAGGTCACTCGACACCCAGTTGTCTCGTAAAATGTGAAAAATCTGACTATCTCAAATTTCGACGAAAATTTATAGGGTAATTAGATTTTGCGAGATGAATTCAACAGTGAGATCTATTTTGTCATGCTAGATCTAAAAAAATTTGGGTTTTCAACTTGTACTATAGTGGTAAATTACCGTTTTAGCTTTTTTCATAAAAAGTTCAAATTTACCTGAGTTTTACAATTACAACTAATGGTACCTTGAATACACATAAGGTTGAGTTCAATAACACAAGTCATGATCTCTTAGGTTAGGAGCTCAATTCATCTAAGTTGTCCATAGATCTCAATTTCAAATCCCGAGCTCCCCACATCTGCATCTCAGGAAAGGCAGCATAAAAGACAGCTGGCCCCCACTAAGCATCACCATGATAACGACAGTCACTTATCCAGACAAAAGGTTTTTAACTGCTCCAACACTCACCATAGCCAGTGCACAATACAAGCAAAAGTTACGAGAAAAAAAAACAAGGATCTCGCCATAAATTAGGCTAGGCCCAAAGACACCTATAAATAAGAGTCAAAACCCTTGACAAAAACAAGAAGAAATTGTAATCTCCCTCATATACTCTTTATAAAAGCCCTCATTATTAATATATTCACAAGGAATAAGAGACTCATTTAAGAGTGGATTAGCCGAGCTCCTAAGTTGATGAACCACAATACATTTTCTGTGTGATAATCCAATTCTCTCGATCCTATTTGCAAGAGCCTTGGAGCTTAGATTGAACTACTCAGTGCATTGTATATTTATCACTCTGCTCTATCGTGTTATGAGCATCATCAATAATTATAATCATAAATTCATAATTGAGAATCTAAAAATGGCCTATTACCCATAGCCACAAACCCATTTTGTGGATTTAAGGACCCTTCACCCATTTTCTTTTCTTTACATAAGTGGAAGAAACCCATTCTTTTTGTTTAAAAATCAAAAAATGAATCATCAAACACAAACCAATGTCTTGTTTCTTATGCTAAAAACTACCCAAATTTCCTAATCAAACAAATAAGAATCCACAAAAAAAATAGTCATGTCAAATAGAGCAGAGAAAAGCTTACATATAAACAATCAAAATTTTGAATTTTTTTGCTTAAAAGTTTTTTTGAATTAAGGGAAATTGGAACGGTATCATTTAACAAGGAAAAAAAAAACAAGAGGTGCAAAACGGTGTAGTTTTAGGCGAACGGCAGCCCCTGCTGTTCTTAGCGAAAAGCAGACTTGCCGGATCCGAGATAAACATATGATTTCTAGAGTATAGATACAGAGATATTAAGTATAAAGGGTCAGGTCAGCAATGCTTTCCCACATTTCAGCATCGCTCCCTCGCTCCTCTCTCTGTGCCACCGCTCTAACCCTCCGTCGTTCTCTCCTATCTTCCACCACCAAATCCCTCACAAAATTCCACTTCTACCCCTCCAACCCTTTCCAATCGAAATCCAGCTTCTCCGTTGCATGCGACGTCGTTTCTAAACGAACTTCAGCCACCGATATTCCTTCCATGGATTCTCCGTCGATGGTGAACGCCGACAGTTCGTCGCTCGCCGATGACTTTAAGAAACAGAGCTTGGACGATAACAATGGGGTGGTCAAGTTGAAGCTTGAAGAATTAAATTGGGACCATTCGTTTGTTCTGGAATTGCCCGGTGATCCCAGGACCGATACAATTCCACGAGAGGTCGGTTTTTTTTACAAATTTTAATTTCTCAATTCTATTTATAAGAGTTGGAGCTATTGATTGATGCGGGCGTAAAAGTAGTGAGCTAAGAATGGTGAGAAACTTTGTGCGAATATTGTCGAAGTGGGAACACTTTGTGCAAACAATTGTCGATGGATGAGTTTGTGTCTGTCCACACCACTCCAATTGATTTTGGGCCAAACGCAGATGAACAGAGCGGAAACTAGATAGAGACCCTTTTTGAAGAAAAATAATACCTATTAGTGTTGTTTTGGTTGTTAGTTATTTTATTAAATCATGATGAACGTGTAGGCTCTGTTGCATTCGAAGTTCTTTAGTGATGTATCCAATGAGAGGCTCAAGAAATGCCAAATCTAAAGCAAGAAGATTTTGGGGTATGGTGTTGGTACATGGAATGGGTAGTTCTATAGTCAGTAAATTCCTTCTAGAACCCTCCTGTTAAAGTGGATGTATCCGGTAGTGGATTTTTCCTACTAGAACAGTCCTGTTAAAGGAAGCAAATCGTGTAGTGACCTCTTCCTTCTAGCACCCTTTAACATAGTTATCAAAATTGTACGATTCGCGATTCGATTCGTACAATTTGGTTCAATATAGGGACAAAATAATTTGTATCTTATATGAGAATCGTTTTAAAGTTGAATCGCACCTGAATCGTACAATTCGATTCGTATTACATGAATCGCACGATTTGATCACTTTTTTTTTTAAAATCTAAAGTTTTGGCAAAATAACGTCATTTTGTTCGCTAAACAATAAAACGACGTCGTTTTGTTTGCAGAGGAACTAACGCCATTGTCTAAAGTTAAAGGTCATGACTAACACTTTCACATCATTGGTTGATTTTTGCTCTTAATTCTTTCGTAGGTAGTTGGTCAGGTTTTAATTTTTTGTTTCAAAATGTTAGCTTGTATGTTTTCTCCCAATCAATTTTCTTATTTGTTCTTTTTTCATTCATGTTTGTAACCTAATTTATACTAGATGTCATTATTTTGGTTTTTGAATTTTTTTTTTTCAAATTGTTAAATTTGAAAATGACTAAGTAAAAGATGAAAATGAAGCAAAAGAGGCTAGCGTCTGTTCATTTACACGACGTGATTATGTCAATTGATTATATTTAGAATGCAATAATGTTTAATATTTAATATTTTATCTATTTTAAATATGTAGTGTTATTTTTTATTTTTCTTCAAATTTTGAGTCGAATCTTATAATTCACGATTCTCAAATTTAGAATTCAGATTCACTATACGAATCGCGATTTGACAATTATGCCCTTCAGTGGTGGTTCATGCATTTGGTTCGGATAGTCCAATTGGGACCTTATCTACTAACTCTTGAGTTTGACTCCAGTTATACTTTATCATCTTTTGTGAAGTTACTCTACTGAATTGCAGAGAAAAAATGAAGTAATTAATCTGCCTGAATGTAGACTAGTGAGAAGCTTAAAAGGCTATAGGTGTGTATCCTAGGATCTATTGAAGGTGTGAATTCTAGGATCTTCTTTTCCCATTTTTCTTTTTCTTCTTGTTCTTTAATTCTCTATAATATTGTTGGATGGGCTTGGAGAGGAATAGTATGCATGGAAATGCATCCATCTCTTTGGACATACTATAGATCTTTTTCCACCAGATTTTATTGGATGATATAGAAGTGTTGTTTGATAGGAGCGATGATATTTGAGCCATGCGGAAGATGTCTTAGCTCACTTCGAAAGTTTCAGTAGCATGAGATTTTTCTTTCTTAAGGTGGCGCTCAACAGCCCTTCTCATTTATTTTTCTTTTGGATGACCATTCTTACATTGCTTGGAATAAATTATCATTGTCTAAGTGGATGTAAATATGTATTGGTATATGTTGGAACTCCCTTGGAAAGGCATTTGGCGAATCGAATCTATGTTGAAGGTGGCAGTTTTGGATGGACATGGACCATTGGCACCTTTAGGAGGGCAAGGTAAATTACCCATCGGTCATGCATGTGTAATAGGGTGTGATGAAGTGGTCGATCATCTACTCCTTGACTGTGAGGCTATCTAGTCATGTGGCATATGCTGTTTGCGTTATTTGTAATATCCTTGGTCATGCTGAGCTTAGTGGGCGCTCTATTTGGTAGCTAGAGAGGTAATTAGGTATCAAAGAGTATGATATTCTCTATTTAGTAGCTGAATATAATTTATCGTGCAGTGTCGGTAGTTAAAATTGTAGAAGCAGCATTAGAGTTTGTAAGAAAAGGAAAGGAGAAGAGAGGAGAATATAGGAGAAAAAGAGAAAGAGAATAATCTTTTGTATGTAGGCTATGTTGCTCTGCACTCTCTTATTTATAGTAAACTGATATTAGAAAAATTACAATATTACCCTACACTATTAATAATATAAATAAAAATTATAATACTCCCTCTCAAGCTTGAGTATAAAGATATAAAATTTCTAACTTGGAAAAAAGATTATTGAAGATAGATGGAGTTAATAGTTTTGTAAGGATATCACCCAAATGATCACCTCACTTGATGTATGGTCTAATAATTTCCTTACACATNTATCACCCAAATGATATCACCCAAATGATCACCTCACTTGATGTATGGTCTAATAATTTCCTTACACATTAAGAGATCTAGAATAAAATGATAATCTACTTAAATGTGTTTAGTCCTTTCATGGAATACCAGAATGTTGACAATGAAAATAGTTGTTTGGTTGTCACAATGCATCTCCACAGGAGATGGCACATTGATACCCATATCACAAAGTAATGAACGAACCCACAACATGTCAGATGTAGTACGAGTCATAAACCCAATATTCAGCATCTGTACTCGAACGTGCAATTATATTCTATTTTTCGCTATACCGAGTAATAAGATTATCACCAATAAATGTACAATAACTTGAAATAGATCGATTATGGTGGAAGAAGGATGATATAATAATTCTTTATCAGGTGTTATTTTCAGATACTGAATGATACGATAAATAATCTCCTAATGGGGCTTACGAGGAGTATGCATGAACTGACTAACTATTCCAACTTCATAGGTAATATTAGGATATGTAAGGTAAATCAGGTTACCAACCAACCTTTGATAACGTCCAGTATCATCAAAAACTTGATCACTATCATTATTCAACTTAATCGTGGAGTTCATGGGAGTATCAACTAGATGTGCACCAAGAGTATTAGAGAACAAATCCAATATATATTTCCATTGACACAAACTAATACTTTCTTTTGACTGAGCAATTTCAATCCTAAAAAATTATTGAAGAAAACTTAGGTCTTTGGTATAAAATTGTTTCTCCGAATTAATCTTAAAGTGAGCAATGTCATCTGAGTTATCATCACTAATGATAGTGTCATCAACATACACAAGAAGAATAATAACACATGTGGAAGAAAGACGAATAAAAATTGAATGGTTTGAAGTAGAACGCTGAAAACTACAACAGTACTGAACTTATCAAATTAAGCACATGGTGATTGCGTCAAACCATATAATGTTTTTTTTAGACGACTCGTTAACTGTTTCTTACCAGATACAACATAACCTAAAGGTTATATCATATGTACCTCCATTTGCAAGGCTCCATGTAAAAAAGTATTCTTGATATCCAGTTGATACAAAAGTCAATCACAACTCACTGCAACCAAAATAAGAACTCTAACATAATTAAGATGAATGACAAGAGCGAAAGTTTCATAGTAATGAACACAATTGGGTGTGGCCCTTGGCAACCAGACGGGCCTTCAGACGCTTAAGTGAACTATCATGATGATACTTCACTATGTAGACTCAATGACAACCAATAAACTGTTTACCAGAAGGAAGAGAAGTATAGTCCCATGTCTAATTCTCATTAAAGGGCTTTCATTTTCTTATCTATAATCAATTTTCAACTAGGAGATACCAATATCTATTTCAAAGAATTAGGAACAAAAACCGAAGGCAGAGTCGAAGCAAAACAACTAAAGGATGGTGAAAGTCGATACAAAGAAACAAAATTAGAAATGTGATGCTTTGTACGATCACATGTACCTTTCCTTAATGCAATAGACAAATTAGAAGATGAAGAACTAGGTGTTGGCTCAAGGGACAGGACCTGAATAGAATTAGGTGATGGTTGTGGAGCTAGAGTATATAGAACATCTTGTCTATTCTTGGAACGATGATAAACTTGCAAAGGGGGGAGGAGGAGGAGGAAGAGAAGGACGACTTGGGGAGGAAGAAGACACCCAGTTTGGCACAATGGGTGACAAAGGCTCCCCCGGATTGGGAAAAATTAAATCTGGGAAAAGTGTATCGCTTGACATAGAAAAGAAGAAGGATGACTCAAAAAATGTGATATTAGCACTGATATAGTATCGACGAGAAACAGGTCTAACAGCGATANAAAAAATTAAATCTGGGAAAAGTGTATCGCTTGACATAGAAAAGAAGAAGGATGACTCGAAAAATGTGATATTAGCACTGATATAGTATCGACGAGAAACAGGTCTAACAGCGATAATTTTTCCGAGTATGAGAATATTACAAAAAAGATACACTTAATCAAGCCAAACAAAAGTTTATCCTTACCTAAATCAAAGAGTTGAATAAATTTAACATAACCAAAGACACGAGGAGTGAGACTAAATGACAGTTTATCAGGATAAAACAACGAGAAGGGAGATTTGTTGTCCAAATTGGGGAAGACATGTGATTAATAAAATAAATTGAAGTAAAAATAGCATTTGAACATCATCGTGTAGACAACATCCAACAAATGACAATGCTTATGTATGGCAATACCATTTTGTTAGGAGGTACGAGTATAGGTGGCTTGATAATTAATGCCACAGTCAGCACAAAAGATTTTCATATGTTAAACGGAAGTACTTTAATACGAACACCAAACTGAGTTAGAATTTCATTATAAAAGGTGGTAAAGACCTTGCATAACTCAGATCGGTCTTTCATAAGAAATAACCAAGCCATACGACAAAAATCATCAACAAAGATCACAAAATACTAAAAATTAGAAGTACTTTTAACTCTTGTAGGTCCCAAATGTCAGTATGAACAATATGAAAAGGACTAGATTGATGACTTGAAGAGCTAAGAGGAAAGGATCTATGGTGATGCTTGCCTAGTTGACAAGCTTCACATTCTAACACAAAAGAGGAACTCAAACCAGGGATGACTTGACACAATTTTTGCAATGAAGGATGACCTAGTCGAAAATGTCATTGTAGAAGAGACATATTTGCACTTCTGGCAGGAAAGGAGCTTTCGCGATCCAAGTAATAAAGGTCATTGTGCTTATGTCCCATACCAATTATTTTTTTTGTCTTGAGATCGTAAAAAATACAAGAAGATGTAGAGAAGGCTATTGAACACTATAAGGAGTTGGTTAGCTAACTTAAATATAATAAATTAAAGGAAAGATTAGGAATGGACTAACCATCAGCTAATGGCAAGGATTTAGTGGGACTAATATCGCCAATCCCATGTATTGGTCGAAAGGAACCATTAGAGTGAGTTTGAGGCACGGAAATTAGAGAATTGGAACGATATACCCGACATATGAGCACTAGCTCTTGAACCAATAATCCAAGAAGACGAAGAAGGCTCAGTAACCATGCATTTTGTGGTATCTCCATTAGCAACACCGGCAATAGAAGCAGACAAACTTGAAGAGAGTGACGACAACTTGTGAATGAGTTGCGTAAGCTGAGAAGAAAGATTGCATGAGAAGCAGAACTAGAAGCAACTGGACCACCACATCCATTATATCCTGTGTATAGACCTCTACAACTAACATTATGGGGTAGATCGCAACTGCCACCATGAACACAACCATTACTACCCTTCAAAGTCGCCATAAAGAAACCCACAAGTAATTATGCAGTGTTAAATCATAAAAAATCAAACCACAAAAAATCCACCAATACACCAAATGTCGGCAACCACACATACTAATGTAGAAAGTACCAACAGAATATTCAAATTTGAACCAGAGACTGTAGAAGTTTAATCAACAACCTGATATTAACAAATAATAAGACAAGATTGAGCAAAGTAGTGCATCGAAGCGAACTCACCATAGATCCTCAACCACAACCAAAAACCCTATATCTAGAAGCCAATATAGGGTAAAACGACACCACATTGGAGCAACCTAGAGCTGCTCCGATCACTGTTCAAGGTCGGAACAGTAGTCAAACACAAAAACTCAGGAATCACATTGAAAAATTCCACTTCCTAGAATCTAATCGCACCTATTTAATTTGTATTGAAACTTCCCCACAACGGAATAGTGATCAAACAACAAAAAAATGAATGCCAAAAAACAAGCAACAAATGACTGAGACTACTAGTTGCAATTCCGATGAAGAACTAAAGTAGAATCCATCATCTAAAATAACAAATCACACAACAACCAAACAAGATCACGCGTGTTATTACTATTCAGTTGAAAATGCTCACGAAACATTGTTCATGGAAAAAAGGAAAAAGAAAAAATAACAAACTAGAATCAATGCTCTGATACCAAGTTGAAATTGTAGAAGCAGTGTTAGGGTTTGTAAGAAAAGAAGAAAAGAGAAAAAGAGAAATGGAATAATTTGTTGTGTGTAGGCTATGTTGCCCAACACACTTTTATTTATAGTAAACTGATATTAAGGAAATTATAATACACTACAAATTATATAAAGATCGGCAAATCAAGATGATTCAAGTAATAGAGATAGTTGCTATTTTTCTATAGATTCCTGATGTGGGATGGAAAAGGAAGAAATAAGAGCATAGAAAGAAGAAGAAGAGACCCTTGCAAGGATTAGGTCAAGAAACAAACAAAATTTTCTACCGAGGAACAAGTTTTTATTATATCACTCTAATAAGAATAGTGGGGATTACATTGATATTTATAGGCTAAGTATCCTACTAAACTAAAAATTACTCTCCTACTAAAATATTAAGAGTTTTATAAGCAAATTCTCAAATTTTTATTCACTAAAACTCTATAATAATTTCCTAATCAATTTCTAATTAATACTCCTAGTCAAGCAGATACTTCTAAATTAAATAATAATAATAAAACTACCAATTACACTCCCATTTGGATCAAAATTGCTAGTCTTTTGCCTAAGCTTCCAAATTTGATTATATTGGTCCAACCAATTAATGATTGCGCCATTAATTCCCCTCCCTGCTTGTGAGTCTTCAATGGACATAATCTCGTCAACTTATGATATATACTAAGGAACCTGATGTCTGGTCCGAGAAATTGTTTATCTCAAGATACGCACACGCCCTTCTACTAGCTGCTGTTATGCATGTAGTGTAGATGAGTAATTATTTTGTTCTACACTGACACAGGCTATTCCTCCTCCTTTTGCATTTTACTTTAAGAATGGACTTGTGAGATGGCGAGCACGTTAATAATTATTTTCTTTTTGGAATGCTTGTGAAAGAATTTCAAGGGGGTCCGTTATGCATATTGTTGTGGAAGGGCTGTATTTCACTCGCAAAATTCAGTGGAATGCTTCATTACCACTTCATGCACTTGTGAGTCATTCTTGCATCATTCATCAATTCTTTGCACCTGCTGCTGTCCAAATTGGTGAAGGTTGGAGATGTGCTACTTGTGAGGGAAATTGAATTTTTGCAAAGAGCTCTTTGAGGAAAAGTGGCTAGTTGAGAATTTTTTTTCATATTGTATATATGCGACGGTCATGATGTAGTTACCACTAGAGGAGCACACTGCTGTTCATATGCTGCTTACTTTTTCGAGTCCTTCCTTCCTTTTAAGTTATTTTGCTTTTCATAGGTCCTGCAGAAGTTTATGCTAATGGTTGTATTGCCCAAGGGTGTTGAGAACTTGAATCTGACTAAGTTACTATGATTGAAGAAAAAAATACCGAGTTACCATTATGCCATTCCTTGTCAGGACAAAGTTGCATCGTCATGGCTTGAAGAAGATAGTGAACATCAAAGAATTCTTTTTTAGTAGTATGGATGGGTAAATGAAACAAAAAGAAGAACTCACAGTAGTTTCACAGCTTCCCCTTGCATGATCATTGCTATATTAGCCATAGGAAATAAATGGGAGGGGCTTCTTAGGACCCCAATGATCCTGCTTAGTTTGTTCTGGAGGCTAAGCTTTTTGGCACTGTAAAAGTTGTTTCACCGTCAATTGATTCAATACCTTGTTGTACAGTGTTTTACCATTTGTATAATGTAATTTTTTTTTTCCCATTTCTATGCATTTTGTTATGCCCCAGGAATTGCATATGTCAATTTCAGGATCAATTTCACTAGATTACGAAACATTTCCAAAATTGTTTGTGTTATCTCAGTATGATGTGGTACTGCTTGACGAATTTTTTATGAGCAACATTCCCGGTAGTAATATCTTGTCATGTTTGGATGTGTAGGTGTTGCATGCCTGCTATACAAAAGTATCCCCCTCTGCTGAGGTGGAGAACCCGCAGCTTGTCGCATGGTCAGAATCAGTTGCAGAGTTACTGGGTTTGGATCCTAAAGAGTGAGTACTTCGTTTAATTGTGCTTCCTGGCAGGTTAAACGAGTTGTATTACCTGAAGCATTTTATTTGAATAAAGTAAAGTCTCACCAACTCCTTTCTCCCTCCTTCCCCTCAAATTCATTCAGAATGATGGGAACTTTTTGTAAACGGTTATCATTTGCAACCGACTCTTGAAATAAAGTGTCCAAAAATTGCCAAAATTTATTCCGTTTGGCTAGTTATTGGAATATCATATTATTAGTCACATACTCATTAATAAGTCTCAAGTTTATTGCTGATGAAAAAAGTCAGACTAAAAACAACATATTGTATGATCAAATTAATTGGAGAGATGTTGAGTTAATTTTTTTTTTTTTCAAGTTCCAGGGAACACATTTGACCCTATTAGGTGGTCAGGGATCTAAGAGATGAACGCGTGATCATCACTATAGTGAAATGTGCATTCTAATCTTTATTCACATCCTCTTTCTCTTGGGAAATTTTGTGGGACAAGTTTATAATTTGATGCAATTAATTTTTTCCTCCTCTAAACTATTGTTAACCAACGGTGGGCAGGCCTTTTATTTTTGATTGGCATCCGGAGAATTGGCCAAGATAAGTTAATATCTGGCTTAGGGCTGTTTTATTGTAATCTATCATTGATATAGTTGGCTTCAAATTATGGGGCCAATGCTTGTTGGTTCTGATTCTAGTTTTGTTCCTTTATTATTTTGAAGCATTTGGTTGGCATTTTCCTTTAATTATTATTTTGTATGTCCTTGGCTTCATTTAAGAGTTCTGTTGCTGTCATATGTGGTCCTATTTTCTGNACAAAAGAAGAACTCACAGTAGTTTCACAGCTTCCCCTTGCATGATCATTGCTATATTAGCCATAGGAAATAAATGGGAGGGGCTTCTTAGGACCCCAATGATCCTGCTTAGTTTGTTCTGGAGGCTAAGCTTTTTGGCACTGTAAAAGTTGTTTCACCGTCAATTGATTCAATACCTTATTGTACAGTGTTTTACCATTTGTATAATGTAATTTTTTTTTTCCATTTCTATGCATTTTGTTATGCCCCAGGAATTGCATATGTCAATTTCAGGATCAATTTCACTAGATTACGAAACATTTCCAAAATTGTTTGTGTTATCTCAGTATGATGTGGTACTGCTTGACGAATTTTTTATGAGCAACATTCCCGGTAGTAATATCTTGTCATGTTTGGATGTGTAGGTGTTGCATGCCTGCTATACAAAAGTATCCCCCTCTGCTGAGGTGGAGAACCCGCAGCTTGTCGCATGGTCAGAATCAGTTGCAGAGTTACTGGGTTTGGATCCTAAAGAGTGAGTACTTCGTTTAATTGTGCTTCCTGGCAGGTTAAACGAGTTGTATTACCTGAAGCATTTTATTTGAATAAAGTAAAGTCTCACCAACTCCTTTCTCCCTCCTTCCCCTCAAATTCATTCAGAATGATGGGAACTTTTTGTAAACGGTTATCATTTGCAACCGACTCTTGAAATAAAGTGTCCAAAAATTGCCAAAATTTATTCCGTTTGGCTAGTTATTGGAATATCATATTATTAGTCACATACTCATTAATAAGTCTCAAGTTTATTGCTGATGAAAAAAGTCAGACTAAAAACAACATATTGTATGATCAAATTAATTGGAGAGATGTTGAGTTAATTTTTTTTTTTTTCAAGTTCCAGGGAACACATTTGACCCTATTAGGTGGTCAGGGATCTAAGAGATGAACGCGTGATCATCACTATAGTGAAATGTGCATTCTAATCTTTATTCACATCCTCTTTCTCTTGGGAAATTTTGTGGGACAAGTTTATAATTTGATGCAATTAATTTTTTCCTCCTCTAAACTATTGTTAACCAACGGTGGGCAGGCCTTTTATTTTTGATTGGCATCCGGAGAATTGGCCAAGATAAGTTAATATCTGGCTTAGGGCTGTTTTATTGTAATCTATCATTGATATAGTTGGCTTCAAATTATGGGGCCAATGCTTGTTGGTTCTGATTCTAGTTTTGTTCCTTTATTATTTTGAAGCATTTGGTTGGCATTTTCCTTTAATTATTATTTTGTATGTCCTTGGCTTCATTTAAGAGTTCTGTTGCTGTCATATGTGGTCCTATTTTCTTCAGGACTAACTGGTTTTGGTGTTTCAGATTTGAAAGACCTGATTTTCCACTATTATTCTCTGGGGCATCTCCTTTGGTTGGAGGGTAAGTGTAAATTCTTTGGTTTATGCTGCTTTTAGATCCTTGTGGGTGAAGCTTCATTTAACCTTTGTGATCCCTGATGATTTGGTATAGACTGCCATATGCTCAATGCTATGGAGGACATCAGTTTGGAATGTGGGCTGGTCAATTGGGGGATGGCCGGGCAATAACTCTTGGTGAGATGTTGAATTCGAAGTCTGAGAGGTGGGAACTGCAGCTTAAGGGCGCTGGGAAGACTCCATACAGCCGGTTTGCTGATGGTCTTGCAGTTTTACGTAGTAGTATCAGGGAATTCCTCTGCAGCGAAGCAATGCACTGTCTTGGAATCCCGACAACCCGTGCACTTTGTCTTGTGATGACGGGAAAATATGTCACTCGTGACATGTTTTACGAGTATGTTTCATAAAATACAGTCGCTTTATGCATGTTTGTAGGAGGGGTACTACTTAATGATTGAACTTCCAGAATTGGCCATGTTCTTTTCCATTGATAAGGTTTTACCAAGTCTAAATTACTCTATATATTTTCGTTTATTTGTGAAATTTTTTTCCTAGATTAGCTGATTCGGAACTAAAAAAATCTACGACATTACTGATTTTCGGGGAAGAAAAGTTGTAAATCTTCATTTAATATGCTGCAGGAAGGTCAAATTGATGCAAAAATCATGAGTTAAACTCTTGGTCTTAGACTCTGAAACCTGTTTATTGAAAGAACTGGAGTATTTACAAGTCAGAGTAGTTTTGTCATTCACACAGGTGATTCGTAGTTTAAATCTAAATCCTCTTTGTTTATCCTCATGCAGTGGCAATCCAAAGGACGAACCTGGTGCAATTGTTTGCAGGGTTGCTCAATCCTTTCTGCGCTTTGGTTCATACCAAATACATGCCAAGAGAGGGGGGGAGGGCCTTGCCATTGTTCGTACTTTAGCAGAATACACAATTAGGCATCACTTCCCCCATATAGAGAACACGACTAAGAGTGAAAGTTTATCTTTCAAAACAGGTGACGAAGATGACCCAGTTGTGGATCTAACTTCAAACAAGTATGCAGGTAAGCATTTGACTTGGGAGAAAAATTATGGCACAGATGTCATGCATGAAAATTTGATCTTTTTGTGAACCAGTTTGGTCAACAAAGAGTTAGTTAGGTTTCATCTTGGATTCTAGTAATTTATGTTACTCCCACTCTTATATTCAAAGGACTCCTATAGTCCTATTCCTTTGATCACTTTGGACTTTTTGACCAATCTTTAGAAACCTTATTCACATGTTTGTTGGAGGTCATCAATTGGGTCCATCTTTATTGTAGTTGTTTGTCATTTTTGCCACTTTTGTGAACATTGTATTATAGCCTAGTCTGGGGCAGTGGGATGAATGTCACCAGAATGCTGGTGCATTGGTTGTCTATTAATGGGCAACCAGTTCATATAATTCGTTTATTGTTTTTCTGTGCCTAATACTCTTGTCGCAGTTGATTGATAAGGTTCTTCCAGACTTATGTGTTGTCTAAACAAGTTGCACATTCAATTAGGATGCTTTTGAAGTCTTTGTAGTTGACAATTTGAAATTAGTAAGATAAGAAATGCATTTTGATTGACACTATACATTCAAGCAGTCTGGATCTAATACATTAAGAACTGAGATTGAGCTAGGTGTTGGTATGACAGATGAGATATGTTCAGGGTAGGTTTGTTTCTGGTGTGGTCTCCGTTTTCTTTATTTGTATTTGATTTCGCTAAGACCAGTACTGTCTTTTTTAAAGCACTCCTTTTTCTCCTTAAAATTGTCAGTCATATCTTTCGTGGTATTTGTTTCCCTGTGCATTCTATAAAGCATAGCCTAAGTATATCTTGGCAATTGTTCTTGTCTAGCATGCAATTTAAATTGTTTTTTCCATTGGTGGTTTCCAATGTCGGATCTCATCAGCTTGGGCAGTGGAAGTTGCTGAGCGTACTGCTTCCTTGGTTGCAAGCTGGCAGGGTGTTGGTTTCACGCATGGAGTCCTGAATACAGATAACATGAGTGTATTGGGACTCACCATTGATTATGGTCCTTTTGGTTTCTTGGATGCTTTTGATCCTAGTTACACTCCAAATACCACGGATCTTCCGGGGAGAAGGTACTGTTTTGCAAATCAGCCTGATATTGGCTTATGGAATATTGCACAGTTCACATCCACTCTATCAGCTGCGCAGTTGATAAATGATAAAGAGGCAAATTATGCCATGGAAAGGTACTTATAACGTCAACTTTTGGGTTAACCTGTCTACTTGTTGACTTTTGCTAAATGTTTTTGTCCTTTGCTTCGTACAGATATGGAACCAAGTTTATGGATGAGTATCAATCCAAAATGACCAGAAAACTAGGTCTGCCAAAGTACAATAAACAGTTAATCAGTAAACTTCTCAACAATATGGCTGTTGATAAAGTGGATTACACGAACTTCTTTCGGTCGCTTTCCAGTATCAAAGCTGATCCTGACATTCCAGAAGATGAATTGTTAATTCCACTGAAGGCTGTTCTGCTGGACATTGGGAAGGAGAGGAAGGAGGCATGGACCAACTGGGTACAATCCTACATACAGGAGGTACTGTGACAATGTCTATAGTAATTTACTTGTACTAAATTTTTTTTGATGTATCTATCTTGAGAATTTAGATGATCAGTGAATATCCATTATTTGATTATTGATATCAACTTGAAACAAAGTCTTTGCTCTCACATTCACTTTTAATTTTTCTATTTTTTAAATATTAGTACTTCAGTGAGCCATGGAGTCTTGGTTTCGATTAAACAACATGGAGTCTTGGTTTCGATTAAACAACGTGAAGGGAAAAATTAGCCTATTTAGATTTTTATTGAAGTTTTCACTAAAGTTGTTCGTGGTAAGTTATAAGTCGGGGCTTCTACTTGTTTTCTTGAAGTTCCTCTCTTGAATGTGTATTAAGTTACTGGCTGTACTAATTCCATTGCTTCAATGTCAGTTAACTTGTTTTAGAGCATGGTGTCATTGAGATTTTAATTTATGTTGCCTTATGCTTATTGAATGTGTATTGTCCACTTGATCATAATTTTGTACTCTTCCCCCATATTTACATGTCTCCCCTCCCAAGGGAGGGAAAGAGAGAAGTGGTCAGAGTGTATCAGCATTTAAAAACAGCAAATTGGCTATTGATTATAACCTTTGTGATTGGTTGATCTCATGGTGTGCTGGAGACGAATTTTCCTTCCCCTTACAGATGCAAGATCTTATACATTCAGCAGCAAAGTCGGTTTCATAGTACTATATTGAAAGCTTGAGGTCAGATGAAAGGGAAGAAAAGATTAAATCAGAGAAGCTTAAACAATAACACACTGGTTCTCAGGAACTTACACTTCGGAAGTGAGAAAGTGAAGGTCAAAGTTGGAGGAGAACTGAATAGGAGAGAGAAGTCTGGACAGTGACATTAGGTCCTAAAGCGAAAAGAGTGTATCACAAATTGCAAGTAATTGGCTTCAAGAGAGTCTTCATTCATGATAAAAAATAGGACTAATGCATCATTTCTTAAGGACATTTTGGCATTATAAAGTTTTTGCTTGTACATCTTATTGAAAAAATATTTTTAGCTCGGACATGTTGTATTGGAACTTTGAAGCAAAATACGAGAGAGGCTTGGACCGTCAGTTGCTCGAGCTTGACCAACATGAAAAGAAAACAGTAACAAATTTTAAAGAGAGTCTTGGGCAACGCCTAAGTTGGATGTTTTGCAATATCTGTGTCACTTCTTGAAACTGGTTTTTTCATATCGTATTATTTTCTGTACTTCTTGTGTGTTGTTTGCATTACATACCATAAGCAACTCAATTGTAATATTAAGTATTGTCGCTCCTCCTTGAATCGTTTGAGCATTAAAAGTTTTCTTTTTTGATTCTTTTCATCTCTATTTGGAGTTCTTTCAAAATGCATCCAAGTTTAGTCCGATTTTGTCCCCAAAACATCTTTTCTGATGAGCCATTTTCAGTTATATAATGCATCTGGCTCTCTTGAATTAGTTATCCATCCAACATCATATTTATTAGTATCGTACGATACACGATACGTCATGAAAAAAGATATGTCTTTGTATCGTTTTTGCATCGTATTGTACGATATACGATATATGAAGATTCTGTTTTTTTATTTATTTTTTAGTTTATGGGGCTGAAATGACATCATTTTACTCCAGGACTTATTATGGTTATAGTTTAAAAAGAATGAAGTTTGTTGTTAATGTTGTTTAATTGAACTCAAAATTTCTAATTAATATTAAAGTTGTTCAAGTAGTTGATGTTAGAAGTTTGAATTAGAGGTTTTTGTATTTTGATATTACTGAATTATGTTGCGAACTTGAATAGTTGATGAAATATTAATGAAATACTATGTTATTATGAGTTTGACTTTTTTACAATGGTGTGTATATATATATATTATTAATAATTATTTAAAATTACGCTTATCTTACGATACACGATATGATACACTATTTTTAAAAAACGATACACCTTCCGATACGCGATTTAACAACTATGTCCGACAGACACAAAGCGGGCTAGAAATCTATTTAGTGCATTGCTTTACTTCAACTACGAGTAATTGTACCATCATGAACTTATGTAATACTTTGTATAGAATAGAATCAACTGCATACTTCTGAGTCTAGACAGAGGTGGGTTACCTTTCTTGAACTAATTCAAACAATGNCCATTGCTTTACTTCAACTACGAGTAATTGTACCATCATGAACTTATGTAATACTTTGTATAGAATAGAATCAACTTCATACTTCTGAGTCTAGACAGAGGTGGGTTACCTTTCTTGAACTAATTCAAACAATGGGAGCAGTGAATTAGAAGTTCATAATACCCGATTGTGCTTGAAAGATTTGAGCAATGGAAGTTTGTGTCCCCAAGGGTCGGTTTTGCAGGCCACAATGTTCACTGGAACTGTAGAAATATTAACCACCCTGGGTATATCTACTTCTCTCTCTCTCTCTCTCTCTCTCTCAAGTGATGTAGGGAAACTTAAAAATCTCGTCTCAAACTGTTAAATGACCACTGCACTACTAGGTAGATGACTTGGTGGGTGTTGAATAATCCCAAGTTCCTCTCAGCATTGTGCCTGTGTAACATTGACTGTGCTTGCAATAATTTTTTTTGACTTTTCAAATTGAAGAAACGAAGCAATTTTGTGCCCTATCTGGTAGCAGTTAGCAGAGAAAATTAAATAAAGAATCGGAACCTTGCTGCAACTACTCCAAATGCAATAGCTATAAGATGTTAAGTTTGGGTGCATATTGATTGGGCATGTAAAATCACAGAGGACGTCTTATGTTTTTAAGCAGGCTGTGAATTTTGTGAACATCACTTTTTCCTAAAGGTCTGGCGATACACTTGGCATGTACGAATCTTATTCCGTAAGTTCTTCTGATTCTCACAATATCCTTTTTCTTGTGCAGCTTTCTACAAGCGGTATTTCTGATGAGCAGAGGAGGGCCTTGATGGATTCTGCAAATCCCAAGTATATCCTTAGAAACTACTTATGTCAAAGTGCCATTGATGCAGCTGAACAAGGTGATTTTGGAGAGGTTGGAAGGTTGTTGAAAGTTATAGAACGGCCATATGATGAGCAACCAGGGATGGAGAAATATGCGCGCTTGCCCCCGGCTTGGGCTTATCGTCCCGGGGTGTGCATGCTCTCTTGTTCATCATGAATTGCTCGGTTATACAGTACGTCATATGAAATCATAAAGGGACGTTCTCACTCGTGTATAGTAACGAATGCAGTTTTGAACTTGTTATAAAGTATAGAAATTGTACACCCTTGTGTTCTTTTTTGTTTTGGGTTGGTGGGTGGTTCATGTTATTGGGGATGTGTATCTTTTTTGATTTACACACCATGTCCCTCGGTTGTCATATGCTCTTTATTTGGGAAAAAACAGAGTTATCTTGGATTATAAATTTGACACGTGTTACACTCTGAAGCGGATTTGGGTGCAAGTGACCAGCGAAAGGGTTTTAGTCATGCAGCTACCGTGTCTTGTTATTCTTCCTCTCTCCATTTCTGTATTTGATTTGTGTGGGTTGTGTAGGGGAGACCTGATATCCGGGACTATTTTGGATGCCATTTCCTGATAAAAATTTGGTATTGTATTTTGCGATGAATTTGATTTTCTAGGATGGCATCTAGCAAATAGATTGATGACTGAGCTTTGGTTTGTCAATGGTGATGATGCACAAAATAGGTTTATGAATAATTTACAGTTGAGTGCATGATTCAGTATAATTAATGAAGTAATCAATAAATAATTAATGAAAGACAAATATTGGATCAACACAAGTAACACATAGATGAATAGTGGTTCGGTTAGAGTGATTTACTCTATTTTAAAGACGACAATGGTGGTTGTTAGTTTTTATTGATGAAGTAGTAGGTGAGAGAGAGAGAGAGACAACATGGGTATGTTCTTGGTAGTTACGAGAGAGATAACTGTGNATTTTTATTGATGAAGTAGTAGGTGAGAGAGAGAGAGACAACATGGGTATGTTCTTGGTAGTTACGAGAGAGATAACTGTGTAAAGTGTGCAGAGAGACGCTGGTGTGTAAAATGAGTGTTTTTCATGTGTAGAGAGTTTACAATTTATAAGCACAGAACCTTGGTAGAGTCAGTGACTTAATGAGTAAGTTAATAATTTTTCAGGGAGGATAATTATAACTAAGAATAGATACACTTAAAGATAGTCCTCTAAAAGAGTGGTTATCCCCGATGATCGCTCCCCACGTAGGCTGGGTTCTTGGGTCTCTTAAATCTTGGACTGAGCCAAATCTACGAATTGGACTTGACCTACTTTGTAGTTAATTTAGGCTTACTTAATTAATTGGGCCTGACCTAATTAAATTCGGGCTCATCAAATGGATCAGATTTTGATCCAAATCCAAGTCAAAACTTGAATATTTGAACATTGATAGATATTTTTGACCAATTATCTAATTAAAAAAAAATCATTTTCTATTTTTGTGTATCTGATGCTGGACACGTTTTATTTCGGATTGGATATTTGAATTTGATTTTCAATATTTAAAGGATTCGGATAAGTTGTTGGATCCATTAGTTTTGGGCTTAGGACTAAGGGCATGTTTGTTTCGGGGATCTAATATGAGTGGTATTGGAAATGAATTCTTTATATTTACAATACCAATGAAAATTAGTAACGGTAATAGAAATTATTCGAACCCCCTTCAATGTTTGTTTGTTCAATAGGTAATATGGTGGATCCTATAAACAATTATCTATTTTATCACATCTTATATAACAAATATATCATTTTATCTTTAATAGCATCCATTCCATTATTTCGTTTGTGTAACGCTTTTGCACAATGTTTGGTATAATACATGATATAACAATCCATACCAAAAAAATTTCCGATAATGTAAAAAATCTATATAAAAAATAAAAAATCTGATGCTATGAATTGGTGATACTGTAAAAAATTTAAAATACTTTTTAAAAAAAAATAAAAAAAAAACCGGTAACACCGTACGCTTAAACATAATATGANCGTAAAAAATTTAAAATATTTTTTAAAAAAAAATAAAAAAAAAAACCGGTAACACCGTACGCTTAAACATAATATGAGGAAAAAAATTCAAAATAAATTTTTTATATGAGAACTCTTAACAGAGGAGGGCATTTGTTTCATTTTCTCTGTTATACCATCCTTTCATTTAACCCAGGAAGATAATACAATTGGGTAGGTGGTGTTCATTAATACCACGTACAAGGTTTAAGGGATATCGTTCAAACTAGGTTGGTATTACGATCCAAAAAATAGGACCGAGTGAAAAATACCAAAAAAATAAGGTAATAGGTGGACCTAGGTACTATATCCTACTATTTCCTTCTATCCCACCATATAATACCGTCTACTACCCAAAACAAACATGCCTATTGTTCGATTCTGGGCAGTACTAGAAGCCTGGTGTCAGACTAAATCGGTACTTGGGATTTCATTTGTGTTAAAAAGGTGAAATATTTGAATATGGTGCACTTCTCAGCGCTTGCCCCTATAATCTTCATCTTCATGTGGGTATTGCTTTGTTCGGTCTAACTTTTGTTTGTGAGTTTTTTTTTCTTTTTTTTTTTGGAAAAATAGGAATCGGTACAAAAATTTAATCTTATTTGAGATAAAATAAATTAAGAAAATTTATTTGGCCCTAGGTACATTTTTGTAGAAAAAGACCAAAAGACCATTCAATAAAAGGAAAAAAAAAATGTAAAGGTGCAAGGTGCAACCTATTACTCTCTCTCTACCCTATTTTCTCTCTCCATCGAGTATTCAAGACACAATTACTCTCTCTCTCTCTCAATCCGAAATCGGCATTCTTTAATGTCGTTGTATTGATACTTCAAAAGAGATACACTGAAGATATCATAATTGATTGATAATTATTTTCCTTTCAAATACATAAAAATTTGACATAATTGGATATCAATGTTACATCAAATGATTACTTTGATGTAATCGCATATCAATGTTACACCAAACAGTTANAATTATTTTCCTTTCAAATACATAAAAATTTGACATAATTGGATATCAACGTTACATCAAATGATTACTTTGATGTAATCGCATATCAATGTTACACCAAACAGTTACACCAACTTAATTTCACTTGCATTATGGTACATCATAGAGTTACACATGCGCTCTGATAGACCAAATAATTACATCAAATAGGGACACGAAATGACGACATCATAGCCAATGCATCATTCAGTTGTTTATATAAATTAAAGAGTTACACCATTCAGTATCACCACATTATTAACCCAATAAAATATACCAAAATGGGTGAACCAAAAAATACACCAATGATGTAGCATTGCTGTAATTGTTTAGTGTAACGTTGATACCCGATTATGTCGAAGTAACTATTGGTGTACCATTGATATTCGAATTTATCAAATTTTTACATATTTGAAAAGAAAATAAATTATCAATCAGTTATGATCTCTTCAGTATATCTCTTTTGGAGTATCAATACAACGATGTTTAAGAATGCCAACTTCGGATGGAGAGAAAGAGAGAGAGAGAGAGAGAGAGAGAGAGAGAGAGAGAGAGATAAAGTAATTGTGCCTTGAATATGTAGTGGAGAGAGAAAATAGGGGGGAGAGATAGTGAGATAGAAAGAAAGCAATTAGAGAGAGAGTGAGAGAGAGAGNTGAATACGTAGTGGAGAGAGAAAATAGGGGGGAGAGATAGTGAGATAGAAAGAAAGCAATTAGAGAGAGAGTGAGAGAGAGAGAGAGAATAAGAATAAATGTTCAAAATCCAAATGAATGATAAAATCTAATCAAATATTTACATATTTGATTAGAAATAAACTGCCAATCAATTATGCATTATTTAAGGAAGGGTAAACAAGTAATACAAATAAAAGGCTTTTTGAATTTTGTACGTAATAACAAGATATTTTAGTAAAAGTGAACTTAATAGAGTAAAAAAATTATCAATACACTTTATCTCAAATAAGTATTAAAAAATATACCCACACCCAAAAGACTCATTTTTTTGGGGTCAAATTTGTTTTTTGGTTGGGTTGGGTTGGTGAAAGGGAAGCTGGATCCCTTGATGGCGTGTTTGGCAATCGACAGAAGGATTGGATTGGTTTCAATTTAGATGTCAACCCTATCCAATGAAATCCCTTGGCAGCTGGCAAAAAGGATGGATTATCATATTTGCTTTTATCCAATCCTTCATTTGGATACTAATTTAGGATTGTGACGTCCCAAAAATCAGGGATTTTTTGTCAACCCATTGATTACCTGTCAACCAGTTGATCACCGATCAACCTGCGGAGTACCGGTGGATATTGTGTAACTCGATATTATGCCGTTATGCCCCATTTACTAGGATCTATAATTTAACAAAATTTGGGCAGAGTCTCATTTATACAAGGAGCTCTACCCAAAACACAGCCTATGCAATCATACAACATTGACCACACCGAGTCCATTTATCCATACTTGTGGCGCTCCTAAAACCGGGGGCCCTATGTCAATGTATGCAGTGTGACATTAACTTGTAGTAGTGTGACATTGGTTTATAGTAGTTTGAATTTGGGTTGTATTAGTGTGACATAGGCTAGTATCAGTGTGCAATTGGCTTATATCAGTGTGACATTGTCGTGTACCACTGTGCCAATGCGACATGTACCACTGTGCCAATGCGATATGTACCACAGCTACTTATAAGCACATCGAATTTATGCATCAAACATAGTTAATACAAGTTAGATTACAATTCTTTTACATACATTACATGCCCAAAAACTAACTTAGCGAATGTTTTACAAAAAATGATTTAAAAGGCACTAGTCGACTTTTCTTCATCCTTGAGGCCTCGAATACGAGCCGTCCATCGGTGTATAACCCGCACCTGAAATGTTTCCCCATAAAGGGTGGGCTACGCTCAATAGGGTGGGCTACGCTCAATAGGGTATCTCCTAATACGCTACTCCTCAACCTAAGTGCATATGAAATGTTCACATGCAACATTTAACAAGCAACAACCATCCCAAAGAAGAATATGCAATTCAATGTTGAAATTCTACCATGCTATGTTATGCCATGAAATAAGATGAGACTCACTCATGCACTTTAATCCGAGCCCTCACTGGCTCCCACAACACAATGCAATGCCAATGTGTAATAAATCCACCATAATGTTATACATTCAATGACATTTTTGTATGAAACAAAATTATGTGTCTTTGTTGGGTAGTGGAGTTTTGGTGTCGCACTGCCGGTTCTGCACACCAATACACTTTTTTCGACTTTCACCGACGGAAGTGTATAAACTAGTAACCGGGTTTTGCACCCGAGGGAGTATCTAGTCCTTCTTGCTATACCCTACATAAGTTTTTCATGCAACCTATGCAAATCTATTAAACCTTGGTCCAACTATACCAAGTCCACTTGTCAACCACCAAGGATGTTGTTTGACCCAACAACATGCACACACACACCCACACTTGCGCCTCATGCCCATGAATGTGATGCCTCTGTGCATATGTAATGTAATGAGCAATTGCGACATCAATATCATATTCATATGTAATGAATTTTATATGGATTATTTCTACCACATTTCAACACATGCCATGGATAATTACATCCTAAGCAAATAATTTCCATAATTCACCCCAATGCCAATATATCATAAGCACATATCAACATTTACATTTTCAACTGTAATTCACATCATAAGCATATGATTTCAATTTATCACATCAGCCAAGCATGTTATTTCAATTTCATCAAAACAACAACTTCCATCACTCAAGGCATTTTATCAAACACCCATACAAGGCACAACTCATGTAAACACATAACAAGCCCAAAATTCCACATTTCTCAAGAAATGACATTAAGCAATTTCTACATACCCAATTTAAGATATAATTTATTCTACCCATTTCCAATACCCATTTCATCAATTTCACAACAATAGGCAAGTGTTAAAGTCTCTAATTGATGAAATGGGTAGAATAAATTTAAGATCTTCATTTTGAACTTTGAATACATGAGCACATTATAGAAGTTTATCCTATTGATAAGAGTATCACATACTTGTTTGCTTTTGAACTTAACCATAAGTGCACCATGAACTTGTAATTTTGGTAATTTACGGATTGAGTTCACATTTAGTGCTTGACATGAATAGTGGAGATGAGTAAGAACCCATGAGAGCTTTAATGCCAATCCTTGTTTGGAGGGAACTTACATTTACTCACGGAACAATTTTTCAAATTCTAAATTTGTTCAATAATCTCATTATGCTTGTTTGGTTAGGTGCATTTAGGTAGTGAATTAAATTGTTCTTGATATGTTCAATGCTCCCCTATGCTTATTTAGAAATGATCTTAGGCCATCTTTGAAATGCTTTTAGCCTTAATTTTTTTTTTGTGAAATTATATCCCTAGTGCCATGTTTGAGCTTTATTTGAAATTCGTTTCTATGCCACACATTTGACTAAGCCAATGAAAAATGATATAAATCTACCTCACCTTGGTTGTTCTAGAGCTAAGTATGAATGATCATAAAAGAGAAGGAAGTATGGCGGAAACTCAACAAGTGGGATGAATGAAGTTGAACTCAAAATGTTGAATGAAAAAGAATGAGAAATCCAAAAAAAGGGAGAAGAAAAGGGTGAAAGAAGAAAAGAATGATCAAAAGAAAAGTAAAATGTTAAGGAAAAGAAAGAAAAGAAACAAAGAGTGCAGTGATGGTGTTAGCCTAGAAATCCCATAAAAAGGGAGATCTTTTTGAAATAAAGGTCATGCACTAGGAACAACCCTCTTTGTTATCCTATATCCTTCATTTCACTTACCTCAATATCACCCCAAGGCCTCATTATAACCCTTGAAAGTCCTAAATGATCTACAGAAAGCATGGGGAATGCATACTTTTAAAGAACAAGAGAAGTTGGTTTTGCTATCTAATGCCCTAGCATTTCTTTCATGAGATTATGCCAAGGTTGTTTCATTTTTATGCATGTACTTCATTTTTGGATTATATGTGAGCATACTTCATTTTGTGCACAAGATTCTATTTCACATATACACATGGAGTGCATGCTCGGATAATCACTGAGTTATTCATTTTGAGGGAAACCCTTGGTGAGAGTTGCATCAAAGCTTAATTTGGATAGCCAATGTGAATGGAATGTTTAAATTACATGTCCATTTCACACACACACGAGTTTGAAAGGAAATGTGTATGTCGATACTCTAGAATAGCATTTAAGGCTATGATGTGGCTCATGTGTGATTGGTTCAGGTGTTCGGAGCAAGTTGTTTTTGACATCCCAGTGCTAGTTAAGATAAGGGAATATGCTTTAACTATTGTATGTGCTAAATGCAATTGCGGAATTAGTATATATTTATTTTGTTTGCTTGCTTTTTAAATTTTGTTTGCTAGGGACTAGCAAAGCTTAAGTTTAGGGGTGTGACGAGAGCATTATATTGCATATTTAACGGCCTCATTACATGCATTTTAACTCAACTTTTGCATCTAAGTACTTAGAGTTAACCAAAATTATGAATAATGCTGAATTTTCGATGTTGCAGGTAATTATAGTGTAAATCATGTATCTTAGAACCTTGCAACCATGTGTGGATGAGTGGTGAAGAGATGAACACATTACATAAGGATTTGGAGGCTTAAAAGTGAAAGAAATCAAGGAGGTATTGGTGTTTGGTAACATAGGCATCAACACCCACACCATTTTGTAGCAGTACCCCGATTTTCCTCCTTTTTGACCATGATCCACTTCGCCTCTGAAAAGGTTCAAAACATGAAAGTTGTAGATCTGAATATCTTGTATATTGTGTCAAGATTTCAGCTCAATCGGAGGTTGGATCAAAAGTTATGACGATTCTACGAAAATTGGTCCGGAGCAGAAGAGTACCGGTACGCCATACCAGTACGATTTAGCCACTGGGGTTCGGGGTACCGGTACGCCATACCGGTACTGTCTGATGAACCGCCCAAAATGCCTACAAATCATGCTCCACTTGCTTGGGAGTCCCACCATTGATTCTCCCACTTTTCTCTTGACTTCCCTTGCACATTTTCATGCCTCCTACACCTTAGTTGAAGACTTTGAAGGCAATGACATTAATGGGGATGAGAGAGAAGGGGGCTGCCAGGGGAGTTGTAGGCTAAGGTCTTCCTAGCTTGTCAAAAGCCATCAAACTCACCTCTCATTGATGGGAGGCCTGCACACTCATGCTAGGGATCACTGTGGACAAAAATACGAGGCTCACACTCCATAAATTCAACATTCCACAAGCATTTCAAAGCATGTGGCTACNCCACCGTGGACAAAAATGCGAGGCTCACACTCCATAAATTCAACATTCCACAAGCATTTCAAAGCATGTGGCTACCTAAGCTTAGAAAGCTCCAAGGAGGAAGATGATGAATAGTAGATAAAAAACTTGGATTTTTGCATTATCTTCCATCGTTTCACTTGTATTTTATTGTAAGACTCTTGTAAACTTCATTATTTACTTTTAATGTCATTTATTTCAAGTGCTTTGCAAGTTTAATTGAGTATCTTAGTTTCTACCATTGTTGTCTTAAGTTTTCTTCATTTCCTAGCTTTAAAATGGGTATTGCATATTTTTCTTCATAGTTTAATATTTCTTGCATTAAGTTAAGTTCCATGTTTCCTTTCTTCATTATGTCTCTTTACATTATGCATTTCCTTCTTGCTTTCATAAGTAACTAGATTTTTAGTTGGCTAATCCAAGGGAGACCTCTTGGGTTTTTCATTTCAACTCATTTTCCTTCTTCCTCTCGGCGTACGATGGTCCGGTTTGACTGGGTTGAGAGTGGATGTGGTTGTGAGTCTTTGATATCCCGTAGGCCTAGTCATGGGTTATGCTTGGATTCTTACCTCCATCTCGTCCCTAGCTTCCCATGAATCAATTGTTCATCTAAGTACCATTGGAGGAAGGTTTCGAGTTGAGTTGGTATTCCCATTGGAATGACCTCTTTGGATTAGCCAACACTTGTTTTATTTCAGTTCCATCAAAAACACAAATCACCAAACTCAAAAAACTCAAAAGATTTTACACTTTCTTTTACCAGAATCACCTTTTCCTAGATTCACATCCTTCCCCGTGGAAACGACCTTGGAATATCTCCAAGTAAAACACGACCAACAAAAGTCTTTTTGCGCTTGGGGAGTATTTTTGTACACACACATCACATTTCACATTTCTATTTTCCTTTTTCCTTGCCCTTTCTTTTGACACCATTCCAAGGGAGCATGACACTCCCCTCCCCTTTTGCACACACATCATACATACATTGAGGGAAGGTGTTAGGAGGTTAGGAATAACAAGGAAAACGACGAAGCACAACCCTCCATGGGTAGCTTTGATTTCGTAAACCTTTCGTTAGAATGCCCTTAGCAAAAAATTCGCTCTGACTTTAGTGACTTTCTCGCAAAGAGGTATGTGGTTTAGAAGAAGGAGAATCGCAAATTCACATGCATAAAAAAATGTGGGAGTGGAATCCAGGAAAACAAATTAACATGTTTGCCATAATCTCATGGAGGTATATTGATACAAATTAAGTAATACTATTAACATACCCCAAATTTTGGTTGATATCCTACACATGCATCAAATCTGAGATCAATTAGGGCTTTTTCCAGGTCATAATGTGGCCAGGGGCAAGTGGTGAATGAAATGACAGATTTGAAGAGTTAAAAATGGGTTATCCAATTTCATTATAATTTTGCACACTTTTCCTTTACTTCTTTATCTTGTCTTTGGAAAACTCATTCGTGCTATTTCATCCCCCTTTTTTTTTTCAAATCTCTACTTGTTGGCTAGATTGATTTCTTTTGCATTTCTTTCTTCCTTTCTTTGCTCATTTCCTTCTACTCTTTTCTTTGCCCTTTTTCCCCATTGCTTTCTCTTTCCCCCCCCATAAAGTCTGCTTTTTAGAAAACGTGCAAGACAATTAGATAACCAAGTTAGGAATATAGAATTTTTGGCTTGGTCAACAACATGGTTGCACCAAAAAGAATTATCATTTTGAGGCTCAATCATGGCTGACGAGAGATTATGATGCAAAAGAAATGTATAAAGCTCAAAGAAAAATCAAAAGTGGCCTAAAGTCCTTTCTCAGCCATGTGCACATGCATTTGTCATGTGAACAAATTCTTTGGGGGATACATCAATATACTGCTCTATTTGCATCAATCAATACAATCTTAATGTGACTATTCAAGGATAGAAAGTAAAAAACCTTACTTGAGTAAGTGTTGATTTTCTCTCAAAGCATCGCAGGGCTCAAAAACTTACTATGAGATTCTTCGTTATCTCCACTGATTATGTCATGTTTTCAAAGAATATCAATTATATCCCAATTCTACTTTCAAGCTTGGTTATTATGCACTTTCTTAACAAATAGCAAGTACCAATGTACATTTGATACTTAAGTATAGAGAAAATACCATTTTTCAAAAAAAAAAAAATGAGGTCTTCAATTAAGATTGTTAGATTAAGTGTCAAAATAATCCTATGCTTAATCACTTTAACAAGTAATCTTAATATCACATTAGTTCCATCGAACAAATAACAAATGGAATGCTAAAAGCTAACACATGCATTAAGAAGACAAATGTAATAAAGCTATCATAATTCATTCCAAACGTCCCATGTTTCAAAACAAAACACTTAAACTATCCAAACAAAACAAATAATAAACCAAAGAAAAGAAACCAACACAATCGCTCATCACTCAAGTGCTCGAAGGTCCAATAGCTCCACCATCCATACGATGGAGAATCTCATCTAGCTTCGCATCAATGCCAACCATGATCTCTCGTAAAGCCTTGCGATTGCCCGTCTCAGCATGGGCCTGCTCTGCCTCTCTCTCCTCCTTGACATCCAAAGTGTCCTGGACCTCATTGGTGTCCTATCCTAGTGGCACGTCTTGCCTCACCGCTGGCCCTCCACTGTGTCCTTGGCTCCTCCTGAATGACACTTTATTCAAAAAAACCCATAGGCTTGAGCACTTCTATTTCTGATATGATCTTCACTCCTTAGTCAGTGCATATCTCCGCTGCTAGTGTTCCGAAGGAGAGTGAGTTTCTCTTAGCAACAAACCCCTTGGTCATCTCAGAAAATATCAAAGAGGGAAGGTCAATGCTTTGGTTCTTCCCTATCGTGTATAAAAGTTGAGCCATGTTGGGGAGGATCTCATTCTTCTGCCCAATGGGAGAAAAATTGGAAACGACAATCAAATTTAACATTTTATACTTGTTGATCACCTTTCCTTGCTTAAGGAATCGTCTACCTCCCCATTTAAAAGTCAACAATCTTGTCAACTCAACCCCTACCACATCCAAGTTCACGTCTTTCCTCGGAGGGTAGTTAGGCCAAGGTACTCGTGGTACTGGCCTTAACTCCAAAATACCCTCTTCATCCACATTGATGTGAGTCCCCCTCATACATTTTTATCACTTCGTTCACTACCTCGGCATTGGAGTAAAATTCCCTCACAACTTTCTTCACCGCCTCACCTCTATTTCTAAAATAACTCTCCCAACCTCTCCCTTCCATCTTTGCTAAGATCCCCAACTCCGCAAAATCAAACAACTCAACAGTCCTTTCACAAACAATAGCTTGATTTTGGAAAAAATTTTCATACCTATCGGCCTTGAGGGCATTAGGGAAGCAAGTGCGATTATACCTATGAACCAATGGTGGCCTTCCATCCCATTCCTCGATGACCTCCTCCACAAAGTTTGGCTGTTGATTGACCACCATTTGTCTAGCAGGCATTTTCATCTTTGGAGGCATTTTCGATTTTTGGGGGCTTGGAGGAAGAACAAACTTGAGATTCTTTGGTTAAAAGTGAGAAATGAGATGGAAAAGTGGTTTGGGTGGTGGATTTTTGATAAAAAATGAGAGGGAAGGAGGTTTGGCAGCTTGGGTAGTGGAAAGGGCAAGCTAGGGTTTGGGCGTTTTTGAAATGGAGAAGAAGAACCAGGTAATTATACCCAGATAGCCAACATTCAAACATAGCTGGCGTTCGAACGGTGATAGAAGAAATTTTAAAAGAATGTTTGAATGTGAAACTAGCGTTCGGACTAAGGTTGCTCATAGTACTTTGGTGTTCTACGGAGATCAAGAGGTACTATAAGCTCCTATTGTTCGAACGTGAATTGGCGTTCGAACGCCAAATATATATATATATATATATATATATATATACACATACATACATACATATACATTCATATACACTAAATTTGAAAGAAAGCTATTTGCATAAATAGCAAAGAAAAAGAACATTTGGTGTCTCAGGATAAGTCACTAACCACGCTACAATTTCGTTGGTATTTTAGGACATTCCTTACTCGGCCCATATCTTTATTTCAACAAAAAGACTTTGTACATCTAACAGAAAAGGATAGTTATATTTTTATTTTAAAAAAAGGGTTCAAACCATTGACCATCATTCCCAAAACATGTTTATCCCAACTTTGTCAAGAAGAATTCTAATCTGAGTCTTGCCTTGTGTTTTCTGAAAAATCAGTGACTCTTCCAATTTATTGTCGCACATAATGTGTAACCATAGGACTGGTATATTATGGTATCTCAGGAAAATTCTTACTCTACCCATATATTATCCTGTGTAAACGATCAAGTGCGCGACTATAAATTGGTTCAAAATATTGATTGTATTCCTTCATGTGAAAGATCTTGCCACATTGATTACATGCACCAAGTTGTTCGGCACGATGAATTTTAGCCTAAGTGCTTCTTCCACACAGTGGTTTTGCTTGCACTTCTCGGATTTCAATTTTTCTTACCAGTCTTGCTTTTTTCATTACCACAGAATGTACATCAGATGGCAATGTGCGTAAAACACCTGAATTGAACCAAAAGACTTTAACATCCATGTTCGCTATGCTTAAGACACCCTATTTGGTTCTTTAACGTCTTCCAGTCACAAAGATGATTGAAGCTAACTTTAAAGACATGATCGCATTTTTTACGAAATATGGTGGTACAAAATATGACTAAGACTGTATGAAACTGATTAATATAAATATGATTTAGGCAAAATTATGAAAACTAGTTTGTACAAATACCCAAAATACTCGAACTGTATCTCAACCCCAACTTAAACTCAACATTGTCCCCAATGTTTTGAATTTACCAGTATGCGCAAAGTGCAATTAAGGTTGAAAGAGAGAGATCTGTTCATTTGCAGAAGTCCTACAAATAAAATATACAATTTTATTCAATTTAATCAGCTTTATAGAAACCAATGTTTTGCTCAACAATAGAATCCCTATGCGTAAATGCATACATCAGAACAAAACCCATGAGTAGATAAAAAAATTAAAATACAAAATATGAAACAAAGGATGGTATCGATTGAGTGTGTAGTCATGGAGTTTGTAGATGAGGATCTTCAAAGGTAAAGGGGAAGAAGAAGAGAAGTGGCAGAGTTAAGTGCGAAGAGTGATTAGGGTTTTGATGTTTTATAAAGACAGTGTTCGGGCAGGGTCTGGTCCTTAGGTTAGGAATTCTCATGACCCGACCTTTCTTTGTGTCTGATGCCCTCAAAATTATTTAGAATATTCTGGATCCATTAGAACAATGAATTCCATATCTTTAACAAACCCTTCATAAATGGTTTTAGACGTTGTCCATTGACAGTAAAAGCATTACCGTTTGAAGGATTCTCTATCTCCACCACTCCATGTCCAAACATTCACCTTACAATGTAAGTCTCAGTCCACCTTAACCTCAACTTACTAGGAATATAGGTGGAGCGTTGAATTGAATAGGAGAACTTTCTGGGAAGGAACAAAAGATTTTCTCACAAATATTTTTGCCATGAAAAATTTTCATTCTCTATTTTTTAATTTTAGCATTGTCATAGGCCTCATTTCTCAATTCTTCCAATTCATTAATCTAATTTTTTCTTGATATTCCTGCCTTGTCCAAGTTAAAGTTATTGTTTTAATAGCCTAGTATGCTTTGTGTTCCAATTCAATAGGTAAGTGAAAAGGCTTTTCATAAACTATTCGATAAGGGGACATACCCAAAATTGTTTTAAAAGCAATGCGATATGCCCAGAGTGCATCATTTAGTTTGAATGACCAATCTTTGCGATATGAGTTTACCATTTTTTTCTAAAATCATTTTAATCTCTCGATTAGCCAATTCAGCCTGTCCACTGGTCTATGGATGATAAGTGGTTGCAACTTTATGAGAAATCAAATATTTTTTCATCAAATTTTCAAAAGGACAATTACAAAAATGAGTACCCCCATCACTTATAATGGATTTAGGAATTCCAAATTGGGATAAGATATTTTGTTTTAAAAATTCAATCACTATTCGGTGATCATTATTTCGGCATGAAATTGCTTCAACCCATTTGGACACATAATCAAGGACCACTAGGATATATAGATAGCCAAATGAAGGGGGGAATGTTCCCATGAAATCGATGCCCCAATAATAAAAAATTTCAATTACCAGTATAGGGTTCATGGGCATCATGTTTCTTTTAGAAATACTCCCCAGCCTTTGGCATCTATCACATGTCAGAAAAAATGCATGGACATCTTAAAAAAGTGTGGGCCAATAAAATCCAGACTGCAAAATTTTTGCAACTTTGACGAAAAATGGCCACCACATGCTTTAGAATGACAAAAAGAAATTACTTGTCTAGTCTCTTGATTTGGTATGCAACATCTTATGATTTGATCATTACAATATTTAAACACGTATGGATCCTCCCAGAAGAAATTACGAACCTTGATTAAGAATTTCTTTTTGTCCATCACAGTGAAGGAAGGGGGAAACATACTAGTGGCTTGGAAGTTAGCAATGTTAGCATACAATGGTGTTTCCAAGACTGTGAACAGTTGTTCATAAAATATTTTTTCATTGATTGGTACATTGTTCTCATGGAATTCATATGTCAACTTTGATAGATGATCTGCCATTACATTTTTGACCCTTTTTTATTTTTATTTTTTTATCTTTTATGATTAGGTCAAATTCTTGCAATAAGAGTATCTATCTCAACAGTTGTGACTTAGCATCTTTTTTTTTTGTTAGCAAATACTTCAACGTTGCAAGGCCATTAAACAAAATGACAGATGAACCAACTAGTTAAGAACGAAATTTCTATAAAGAAAAAATCACATCAAGTAATTCTTTTTTAGTTGTGGAATAATTCATTTGAGCATCATTCAAAGTCTTTNTGTTAGCAAATACTTCAACATTGCAAGGCCATTAAACAAAATGACAGATGAACCAACTAGTTAAGAATGAAATTTCTATAAAGAAAAAATCACATCAAGTAATTCTTTTTTAGTTGTGGAATAATTCATTTGAGCATCATTCAAAGTCTTTCTTGCATAATAGATCACGNCATTACATTTTTGACCCTTTTTTTATTTTTATTTTTTTATCTTTTATGATTAGGTCAAATTCTTGCAATAAGAGTATCTATCTCAACAGTTGTGACTTAGCATCTTTTTTTTTTGTTAGCAAATACTTCAACGTTGCAAGGCCATTAAACAAAATGACAGATGAACCAACTAGTTAAGAACGAAATTTCTATAAAGAAAAAATCACATCAAGTAATTCTTTTTTAGTTGTGGAATAATTCATTTGAGCATCATTCAAAGTCTTTCTTGCATAATAGATCACGTAAGGCTTTTTATCCTTCCTTTGACCCAACACTACTCCCATAGTGTAGTCACTTGCATCACACATCAATTCAAAGGGTAACGTCCAGTCAAGGGATTGCATTATTGGAGTAGAGATCAATATGTTTTTAAGCCTATCAAAAGCTTGTTGACATGCCTCATTCCATACAAAAGTTACATCCTGAATTAGGAGATAATACATGGGTTTTGATATGGAATTGAAATCTTTGATGAATCTCCTATAGAACCCTACATGTCCTAGAAATGATCGGATATCTTTAACAATTTTAGGAGCAGACAGATTTTCAATCAGATCTATTTTTTCTTTGTCAACTTTTATGCCTTCTGATGACATAATATGACCCAAAACAATGCCTTGTGTTACCATGAAATATTCTCCCAATTAAGCACCAAATTGATTTCCTTACATCTTATCAAAAATTTTTCCAGGTGAGTTAAACATAATCCAAATGAATCTCCGTGCATAGAAAAATCATCCATGAATACTTCCAAAAATCTCTAACCATGTCACTAAACAAACTCAACATACATCTTTGAAATGTTGCAGGAGTGTTACAAAGTCCAAATGGCATCCTTTTAAATGCAAAAGTACCGAATGGGCATGTGAATGTTGTTTTGTCTTGGTCATCAACTGCTATCTCGACTTAATTGTGCCCAGAATACCCATCTAGGAAACAATAAAATGCATGAACTGCAATTCTTTCTAAGACTTGATCGAGAAAGGGAAGAGGAAAGTGGTCCTTCCTAGTTACCAAATTGAGTTTTTGGTAATCTATGCACATTCGCCATCCTGTGACAACTTAGGTTGGTATTAACTTATTGGCATCATTTTTAAACACCGTGACTCTTGACTTCTTGGGTTGGGCTAACACATTTACTATCAGAGATGGGGAAAATGATTCCTGCATCTAATAGTTTGAGCACCTCTATCTGTACAATATCCTTTATGACGAGAGGGTTTTGCATCTTCCTCAAGGTATATAGCATGATTGCAAATTAATGGGCTTATACCTTTTAGATCAACAATGGTAAATCCAATGGTGCTCTTATGAGATCTAAGCACTTCTATTAACTTAGACTCTTGCAAATTTTCAAGCTTGGATGAAATGACCACTGGATAAGTGCTTGATAGTTTCCATTGTAGTATCCTAACCTCTAAACATCATCCCTCAGTGTGTCTATGGCTTATGTGTATAAGGGAGTGTCACTCTCCCTCAGAATGATGCAATAGATGGGGCAATGGAATGATGGATGAAATGGAATGAAATGAACAAAATATGTGTGTGGAATGAAATGCGTATGTGAACAAAAGTGCTCCCCAAGCGCAAGGAGTCTTTTGTGTGTCATTATTTTACTTGAAAAAGTATTACAAGGTCGTCTCCTCAGGGAAGGAAAGTTCAAGTGTGTGAAGGTGATTTTGTCAAAATAAAAAAGAAGTTTAAAATNCTGGGATAAGATATTTTGTTTTAAAAATTCAATCATTATTCGGTGATCATTATTTCGGCATGGAATTGCTTCAACCCATTTGGACACATAATCAAGGACCACTAGGATATATAGATAGCCNTTGGGATAAGATATTTTGTTTTAAAAATTCAATCACTATTCGGTGATCATTATTTCGGCATGAAATTGCTTCAACCCATTTGGACACATAATCAAGGACCACTAGGATATATAGATAGCCAAATGAAGGGGGGAATGTTCCCATGAAATCGATGCCCCAATAATAAAAAATTTCAATTACCAGTATAGGGTTCATGGGCATCATGTTTCTTTTAGAAATACTCCCCAGCCTTTGGCATCTATCACACGTCAGAAAAAATGCATGGACATCTTAAAAAAGTGTGGGCCAATAAAATCCAGACTGCAAAATTTTTGCAACTTTGACGAAAAATGGCCACCACATGCTTTAGAATGACAAAAAGAAATTACTTGTCTAGTCTCTTGATTTGGTATGCAACATCTTATGATTTGATCATTACAATATTTAAACACGTATGGATCCTCCCAGAAGAAATTACGAACCTTGATTAAGAATTTCTTTTTGTCCATCACAGTGAAGGAAGGGGGAAACATACTAGTGGCTTGGAAGTTAGCAATGTTAGCATACAATGGTGTTTCCAAGACTGTGAACAGTTGTTCATAAAATATTTTTTCATTGATTGGTACATTGTTCTCATGGAATTCATATGTCAACTTTGATAGATGATCTGCCATTACATTTTTGACCCTTTTTTATTTTTATTTTTTTATCTTTTATGATTAGGTCAAATTCTTGCAATAAGAGTATCTATCTCAACAGTTGTGACTTAGCATCTTTTTTTTTTGTTAGCAAATACTTCAACGTTGCAAGGCCATTAAACAAAATGACAGATGAACCAACTAGTTAAGAACGAAATTTCTATAAAGAAAAAATCACATCAAGTAATTCTTTTTTAGTTGTGGAATAATTCATTTGAGCATCATTCAAAGTCTTTCTTGCATAATAGATCACGTAAGGCTTTTTATCCTTCCTTTGACCCAACACTACTCCCATAGTGTAGTCACTTGCATCACACATCAATTCAAAGGGTAACGTCCAGTCAAGGGATTGCATTATTGGAGTAGAGATCAATATGTTTTTAAGCCTATCAAAAGCTTGTTGACATGCCTCATTCCATACAAAAGTTACATCCTGAATTAGGAGATAATACATGGGTTTTGATATGGAATTGAAATCTTTGATGAATCTCCTATAGAACCCTACATGTCCTAGAAATGATCGGATATCTTTAACAATTTTAGGAGCAGACAGATTTTCAATCAGATCTATTTTTTCTTTGTCAACTTTTATGCCTTCTGATGACATAATATGACCCAAAACAATGCCTTGTGTTACCATGAAATATTCTCCCAATTAAGCACCAAATTGATTTCCTTACATCTTATCAAAAATTTTTCCAGGTGAGTTAAACATAATCCAAATGAATCTCCGTGCATAGAAAAATCATCCATGAATACTTCCAAAAATCTCTAACCATGTCACTAAACAAACTCAACATACATCTTTGAAATGTTGCAGGAGTGTTACAAAGTCCAAATGGCATCCTTTTAAATGCAAAAGTACCGAATGGGCATGTGAATGTTGTTTTGTCTTGGTCATCAACTGCTATCTCGACTTAATTGTGCCCAGAATACCCATCTAGGAAACAATAAAATGCATGAACTGCAATTCTTTCTAAGACTTGATCGAGAAAGGGAAGAGGAAAGTGGTCCTTCCTAGTTACCAAATTGAGTTTTTGGTAATCTATGCACATTCGCCATCCTGTGACAACTTAGGTTGGTATTAACTTATTGGCATCATTTTTAAACACCGTGACTCTTGACTTCTTGGGTTGGGCTAACACATTTACTATCAGAGATGGGGAAAATGATTCCTGCATCTAATAGTTTGAGCACCTCTATCTGTACAATCTCCTTTATGACGAGAGGGTTTTGCATCTTCCTCAAGGTATATAGCATGATTGCAAATTAATGGACTTATACCTTTTAGATCAACAATGGTAAATCCAATGGTGCTCTTATGAGATCTAAGCACTTCTATTAACTTAGACTCTTGCAAATTTTCAAGCTTGGATGAAATGACCACTGGATAAGTGCTTGATAGTTTCCATTGTAGTATCCTAACCTCTAAACATCATCCCTCAGTGTGTCTATGGCTTATGTGTATAAGGGAGTGTCACTCTCCCTCAGAATGATGCAATAGATGGGGCAATGGAATGATGGATGAAATGGAATGAAATGAACAAAATATGTGTGTGGAATGAAATGCGTATGTGAACAAAAGTGCTCCCCAAGCGCAAGGAGTCTTTTGTGTGTCATTATTTTACTTGAAAAAGTATTACAAGGTCGTCTCCTCAGGGAAGGAAAGTTCAAGTGTGTGAAGGTGATTTTGTCAAAATAAAAAAGAAGTTTAAAATCTTTTGAAGTTTTGAGTTTTGGTGTTTTGTGTTCTTGCTAAAAATAAAAGGAAAACAAGTGTTGGCTAATCCGAAGAGGTCATTTCAATGGAAATGTTAAGTCAACTAGAAATCTTCCTTCAATGGTGCATAGATGAACAATTGATTCGTAGGAAGTGAGGCACGAGATTGAGTGATGATCCAAGCATAACCCGTGACCAGGCCTATGGCATATCAAAGACTCACAACTGCATCCACACATAACTCAGTCAAACCGAACTATCGTACACCGAGAGGAGGAAATAAANTAAATCTTCCTTCAATGGTGCATAGATGAACAATTGATTCGTAGGAAGTGAGGCGCGAGATTGAGTGATGATCCAAGCATAACCCGTGACCAGGCCTATGGCATATCAAAGACTCACAACCGCATCCACACATAACTCAGTCAAACCGAACTATCGTACACCGAGAGGAGGAAATAAAATAAGTTGAAATGGCAAACCCAAGAGGAGGTCTCCCTTGGATTAGCCAACTAAAAATCTAGCTACTCATGAAAGCAAGAAGGAAATGCATAATGTAAAGAGACATAATGAAGAAAGGAAACATGGAACTTAACTTAATGCAAGAAATCTTAAACCATGAAGAAAAATATGCAATACCCATTTTAAAGCTAGGAAATGAAGAAAAACTTAATATAACAATGGTAGATTCAAGAACATGTAACTAAACTTGCAATAAACTTGAAATGAATGAGATTAAAGTGCAAGAGTTAAGGATTACAAGAAATTGAAAGATTACTACAATTGAAATGGAAAAGAAAATGCAAAAATATAAATTTTACACTATTCATCATCTTTTTCATTGGATTTTCTAAGCTTAGGTNCTCCTTTATGACGAGAGGGTTTTGCATCTTCCTCAAGGTATATAGCATGATTGCAAATTAATGGACTTATACCTTTTAGATCAACAATGGTAAATCCAATGGTGCTCTTATGAGATCTAAGCACTTCTATTAACTTAGACTCTTGCAAATTTTCAAGCTTGGATGAAATGACCACTGGATAAGTGCTTGATAGTTTCCATTGTAGTATCCTAACCTCTAAACATCATCCCTCAGTGTGTCTATGGCTTATGTGTATAAGGGAGTGTCACTCTCCCTCAGAATGATGCAATAGATGGGGCAATGGAATGATGGATGAAATGGAATGAAATGAACAAAATATGTGTGTGGAATGAAATGCGTATGTGAACAAAAGTGCTCCCCAAGCGCAAGGAGTCTTTTGTGTGTCATTATTTTACTTGAAAAAGTATTACAAGGTCGTCTCCTCAGGGAAGGAAAGTTCAAGTGTGTGAAGGTGATTTTGTCAAAATAAAAAAGAAGTTTAAAATCTTTTGAAGTTTTAAGTTTTGGTGTTTTGTGTTCTTGCTAAAAATAAAAGGAAAACAAGTGTTGGCTAATCCGAAGAGGTCATTTCAATGGAAATGTTAAGTCAACTAGAAATCTTCCTTCAATGGTGCATAGATGAACAATTGATTCGTAGGAAGTGAGGCACGAGATTGAGTGATGATCCAAGCATAACCCGTGACCAGGCCTATGGCATATCAAAGACTCACAACTGCATCCACACATAACTCAGTCAAACCGAACTATCGTACACCGAGAGGAGGAAATAAAATAAGTTGAAATGGCAAACCCAAGAGGAGGTCTCCCTTGGATTAGCCAACTAAAAATCTAGCTACTCATGAAAGCAAGAAGGAAATGCATAATGTAAAGAGACATAATGAAGAAAGGAAACATGGAACTTAACTTAATGCAAGAAATCTTAAACCATGAAGAAAAATATGCAATACCCATTTTAAAGCTAGGAAATGAAGAAAAACTTAATATAACAATGGTAGATTCAAGAACATGTAACTAAACTTGCAATAAACTTGAAATGAATGAGATTAAAGTGAAAGAGTTAAGGATTACAAGAAATTGAAAGATTACTACAATTGAAATGGAAAAGAAAATGCAAAAATATAAATTTTACACTATTCATCATCTTTTTCATTGGATTTTCTAAGCTTAGGTAGCCACCTAAAAAACTTTGTTGAATGCTAAATATATGGAGTGTTAGCCTTGCAATTTCGTCCATGGTGGTCCCCCCAAGGTGTGTACAGGCCTCCCATCAATGGGAGGTGAGTTTGATGGCTTTTGACAGGCTAGAAAGACCTTAGCTTGCAACTCTTCTGGCTTCCCCTTCCTCTCCCATCCTCATAAATGCAATGGCCTTCAAAGTCTTCAATAAAGGTGTAGGAGGCATGTAAATGTGTAAGGAAAGTCAGGGGCAAGTGGGAGAATCAATGGTGGGACCTCCAAGCAAGTGGAGCACGAAAAACAAGTGTTCTGGACTATTTCAGCAGACCATACCAGTACGCTGAGGCTACTGGAGTTCGGGGTACCAGTACACGTACCGGTACACTTCTGCTCCGGATCAATTTTCATAGAATCATCATAACTTTTGATCTAACCATTGGATTGAGCGGAAATGTTGACACAATACAACAGACATCCAGATCTACAACGTTTATGTTTTGAACTTTTTCAGATTCGAAGTGGATCAAGGTCAAAAAGGATAAAAAATGAGGTATTGCTACAAAATGGTGTGGTTGCTGATGCCTATGTTACCAAACACCAATACCTCCTTGATTTCTTTCACTTTTAAGCCTCCAAATCCTCATGTAATGTGTCCATCTCTTCACCACTCCTCCACACTTAGTTACAAGGTTCTAAAATCCATCATTTAAGCTATAATTACCAGCAACATCGAAAATTCAACATTATTCATAATTTCGGTTAACTCTAAGTACTTAGATGCAAAATTTGAGTTAAAATTCATGTAATGAGGCCGTCAAATATGCAATATTATGCGCTCAACAATAAGACTCATTCTCCCCTAAAAATGCATATATTTAAGTCACATGGGAGTGATTTTGATTTAGGTTTTGGTGGTTTGACACTGTATGAGAGTGACTTTGTACCACTTGGGTTCAATTCTTCAAATTTGGGTACCCATGTCCCGGAAACATGAGTTGGGAAACTTTTTGGACTTTGACAATCTTCTTCTAACTCAGATGTGATGGGCTCTAGTAAACAAGATTTAGGGGAGTTTGCACAAAAATGCTTTGTTCAATTATTCATGTACCAAAGACTCAATGAAATTTATTTCTCTCACTTCTTTTTCCTCTCTTGGGTGCTTGACAATGTTGAAAATGTTAAGCTCAAGAATTATATATTCAAAAGTCCATTTCATGACCCAATTTTTGCAATTGATTAACGCATTTGAAGTTTCTAGGAAAGGTCGACCAAGAATGATGGGAATTTGATTCCCTAGATGTATTGCTGGTTGACTATCTAAGACAATGAAGTCAACAGGGAAAAAGAAGTTGTCCACTTGAACAAGGACATCCTCAACAATGCCCCTAGGAACTTTGATAGACCTATTTGCTAACTACAGTGTGATACATGTGGGTTTGAGCTCACCCAAAACTAATTGTTGGTAGACTGAAAAAGGGAACAAAGTGAAACTGGCTCCAAGATCTAGTAATGCTTGTTCTATCTTGAAATTTTCCATGACACATTACACTGTGGGGCACCTTACGTACTAGTTTTTTCTGTTAAGAGAGCTCTTTTATGAATATTTTGACTTCTTTTGATTGTGCACAAGTCTTTTAGAAACTTGTCATAAGAAGGAACTTGCTTGATGGCATCCAGAAGTGCTATATTGATTTTTACTTGCTTAAAAGCTTGTAAATTTATGCATGTATATTCAGCTACTGTGTTTTCTTGGGTCTTTGAGGAAAAGGAGCAGGGATGGGACATAGTGGTTGTGACTCTTTATCTTCTCTAGACTCAGTCTCTTTTGGAGAGACTTGTGCGGGTTGCAACACAGGTGTTGTCTTATTGAGTGGGGATTGTTTGATGGTTTTCTCAATGACTTTACCACTTCTGAGGGTGGTGATGACTTGAACTTGTTCTTGTAGGGATTCCATGGTTGAAGGATTACCCACATGATATTGACCTTGTGGCTGTTTAGGTTGGGCAGGAAACTTGCCCATCTTATGTGTGATCATTGACTAGGTCAACTTTTGGATATGACTATTGAGATCCTCAAAACACTGAGTGGTCTGGGTTTTGAAGTCATTGAAAGCCTGAGTGGAATGATTGCTGTAGTTCGTTTGGTTTTGCATGAACTAATTCAATGTGTCCTCAAGCCTTCTCTTGTGTGGTGGGTGGTATGCTTGATATGCAGGAGGCCTTTGAGGGGNCCAGTACGCTGAGGCTACTGGAGTTCGGGGTACCAGTACACGTACCGGTACACTTCTGCTCCGGATCAATTTTCATAGAATCATCATAACTTTTGATCTAACCATTGGATTGAGCGGAAATGTTGACACAATACAACAGACATCCAGATCTACAACGTTTATGTTTTGAACTTTTTCAGATTCGAAGTGGATCAAGGTCAAAAAGGATAAAAAATGAGGTATTGCTACAAAATGGTGTGGTTGCTGATGCCTATGTTACCAAACACCAATACCTCCTTGATTTCTTTCACTTTTAAGCCTCCAAATCCTCATGTAATGTGTTCATCTCTTCACCACTCCTCCACACTTAGTTACAAGGTTCTAAAATCCATCATTTAAGCTATAATTACCAGCAACATCGAAAATTCAACATTATTCATAATTTCGGTTAACTCTAAGTACTTAGATGCAAAANGGTACGCTGAGGCTACTGGAGTTCGGGGTACCAGTACACGTACCGGTACACTTCTGCTCCGGATCAGTTTTCATAGAATCATCATAACTTTTGATCTAACCGTTGGATTGAGCGGAAATGTTGACACAATACAACATACATCCATATCTACAACGTTTATGTTTTGAACTTTTTCAGATTCGAAGTGGATCAAGGTCAAAAAGGATAAAAAATGAAGTATTGCTACAAAATGGTGTGGTTTCTGATGCCTATGTTACCAAACACCAATACCTCCTTGATTTCTTTCACTTTTAAGCCTCCAAATCCTCATGTAATGTGTCCATCTCTTCACCACTCCTCCACACTTAGTTACAAGGTTCTAAAATCCATCATTTAAGCTATAATTACCAGCAACATCGAAAATTCAACATTATTCATAATTTCGGTTAACTCTAAGTACTTAGATGCAAAATTTGAGTTAAAATTCATGTAATGAGGCCGTCAAATATGCAATATTATGCGCTCAACAATAAGACTCATTCTCCCCTAAAAATGCATATATTTAAGTCACATGGGAGTGATTTTGATTTAGGTTTTGGTGGTTTGACACTGTATGAGAGTGACTTTGTACCACTTGGGTTCAATTCTTCAAATTTGGGTACCCATGTCCCGGAAACATGAGTTGGGAAACTTTTTGGACTTTGACAATCTTCTTCTAACTCAGATGTGATGGGCTCTAGTAAACAAGATTTAGGGGAGTTTGCACAAAAATGCTTTGTTCAATTATTCATGTACCAAAGACTCAATGAAATTTATTTCTCTCACTTCTTTTTCCTCTCTTGGGTGCTTGACAATGTTGAAAATGTTAAGCTCAAGAATTATATATTCAAAAGTCCATTTCATGACCCAATTTCTGCAATTGATTAACGCATTTGAAGTTTCTAGGAAAGGTCGACCAAGAATGATGGGAATTTGATTCCCTAGATGTATTGCTGNACAATGTTGAAAATGTTAAGCTCAAGAATTATATATTCAAAAGTCCATTTCATGACCCAATTTTTGCAATTGATTAACGCATTTGAAGTTTCTAGGAAAGGTCGACCAAGAATGATGGGAATTTGATTCCCTAGATGTATTGCTGGTTGACTATCTAAGACAATGAAGTCAACAGGGAAAAAGAAGTTGTCCACTTGAACAAGGACATCCTCAACAATGCCCCTAGGAACTTTGATAGACCTATTTGCTAACTACAGTGTGATACATGTGGGTTTGAGCTCACCCAAAACTAATTGTTGGTAGACTGAAAAAGGGAACAAAGTGAAACTGGCTCCAAGATCTAGTAATGCTTGTTCTATCTTGAAATTTTCCATGACACATTACACTGTGGGGCACCTTACGTACTAGTTTTTTCTGTTAAGAGAGCTCTTTTATGAATATTTTGACTTCTTTTGATTGTGCACAAGTCTTTTAGAAACTTGTCATAAGAAGGAACTTGCTTGATGGCATCCAGAAGTGCTATATTGATTTTTACTTGCTTAAAAAGCTTGTAAATTTATGCATGTATATTCAGCTACTGTGTTTTCTTGGGTCTTTGAGGAAAAGGAGCAGGGATGGGACATAGTGGTTGTGACTCTTTATCTTTTCTAGACTCAGTCTCTTTTGGAGAGACTTGTGCGGGTTGCAACACAGGTGTTGTCTTATTGAGTGGGGATTGTTTGATGGTTTTCTCAATGACTTTACCACTTCTGAGGGTGGTGATGACTTGAACTTGTTCTTGTAGGGATTCCATGGTTGAAGGATTACCCACATGATATTGACCTTGTGGCTGTTTAGGTTGGGCAGGAAACTTGCCCATCTTATGTGTGATCATTGACTAGGTCAACTTTTGGATATGACTATTGAGATCCTCAAAACACTGAGTGGTCTGGGTTTTGAAGTCATTGAAAGCCTGAGTGGAATGATTGCTGTAGTTCGTTTGGTTTTGCATGAACTAATTCAATGTGTCCTCAAGCCTTCTCTTGTGTGGTGGGTGGTATGCTTGATATGCAGGAGGCCTTTGAGGGGGTGGTTGTGAACTTTGTTGTGGATTTATGGGAGGTTGTTGGGTGTTCCTCTAGCTAAAATTCAGATGATTCTGCCACTCTGGATTATACATTTTAGAATAAGGGTGGGAATAGGGCTTGTTAAAATTGGAAATTGCATTGGTTTGTTCTAACAAGACTTCCTAAAATACAGGAATGGTAGGACATTCCCCATTAAGGTGTCCTATAAAGCATAGATCCCACACACTTGTTTTATGAGAGGGCTAACAGCAACCTGATTCACCTTATTCATCTCAACACTTCAAGCTTTCGAGATAAGGTAGTCATTTTTGCCCTCAAGTCATCATCTTCTTTTAAAACATATTTTTCCCCTAGGGCAGTGGATGGTTTGGCTTCAACAGTGGTAAGAGAGGCTGAGTCCCACATCTGGGAACTCTCGAATATGGTATCAAAAAATACAAATGTCGCTTCTAGACTTTGTCCCATGAACTCCCCTTGAGCCATCATTTCAACAAACTGACGTAGTCGAGTGGGTAGAGAATCATAAACAAATCCTACCAAAGTCCAACTCTCAAAAGCATGGTGTGGTTAGGCTTGGAGAAGATCCTTGAATCTCTACCAATGTTGGTAAAATATTTCTCCCTTTTTAACCGAAAAGTTCATAATTTGCCTTTTAAGTGCATTGGTATGGTCTAGAGGGAAAATCTTCCTGAAAAACTCCTTTTGTAATGCTTGCCAATTTGGTATCAAATGGGCTTTCAAAGAATTTAGCCATTGTTTAGCTTTGTCCTTTAAAGAAAAAGGAAAAATTTTCAACTTGTCCAGTTCAGAATTATCTTGGAATGTCCCACATACCTCCTCAAAATCTTTAATATACAAATATGAGTTTTCTGATTCGAGTCCATGAAATTGAGGTAATAATTGCACTGTCCCTGACTTTACATTAAAATTGGGTGCATTTGCAGGAAAACACAAAATAAGAGGGGATACTATTTCGTGTGGGATGAAAATAATCCTGTAGAGTTTGAATGTTAGGAATTTCCCCTTCTCTCTCATTATTGACCATGCTATTGTCAAAGGAGTCCGCTATTGATCAAGGTGAAGATGGTTCAGATTGATTTATAGACCCAACAGATTATTCTTGAAAATTTGGAAAGCAAGGATCGTCCTCAGACATAAAATAAGAATTATATATGGTAAATAAAAAAATATAAACAATAAATAAATGTCTTTTCACTTTTTACTTTAGAACACCGTTAGGTTCCCCGACAACGGCACCAAAAACTTGACTTGATCCAAAGTGTGTACACCCAAGTGCAAGTGGTCAAGTTGTAGTTATAATTTGGTAAAGTTCAGAGTCGAATCCACATGGAACTAATGTTGGTGTTTTAAAGTATTAAGTGATAGAGGCCAAAGTGACTGAAACCCTTGAGATTTAAAGTTATGATAATTATAGAATTTCCTGGATAGAATATAAGATTCTCTTAAAAGAAAGAATCATCTTTTAGCTCGAGGAACTAGACAGGTTGTTATTCATTCGGTCATTATATTTGTGCTTTGTAAACAACTCAACTAACCCCTATGTCAATAACAAGTTAATTGGAGGATAAATATAGACTGTGCGGATTAAGAGCATGACTCTGNCCTTTTAGCTCGAGGAACTAGACAGGTTGTTATTCATTCGGTCATTATATTTGTGCTTTGTAAACAACTCAACTAACCCCTATGTTAATAACAAGTTAATTGGAGGATAAATATAGACTGTGCGGATTAAGAGCATGACTCTGATGCATTTGTAGAGATTTACAAGAATTGTTAGTGTTGGAACTTAACTTGTCTACAAACAAGCAAGGATTCCTACAAATCATCCAGCAACTGTTAAATTACCCCATTCTTATTTTAAAGCACAATGATAATGAATATTGAAAATTTGTAATGAAGACCTAGCTTGAGTACTATCAAAGAACCAATGAATTCTCCTATGCCAAGAATTAACTTGTCTAGAAGAGATTCATGATTTTACGAAGTACTTTAGCTTTGCTAGATGCATTCAATCATTCAATAAGCAAGCGAAAGATAAAACATTAAGCATAAATGAAATGCACAAATATAACTACAAAATGAGTTTATAAATGTCCATCACATCTTATTAAAGAGTGAATGAGAAACTACTCACTCTTCATGACTTTGAGAAACCTAGAAAAGTGAGTGATCCTTGTTCCTCCAAGTAGAGGTACTCTTAATTACAAAGTAACTTTTAAAAAACAATAAGCTTATTTCTAACAAAGAATGAGTAAAACACTATCCACCCTTCAAAGCTACAAGAGAGCTAGAAAGGTGAGAGAGGTTCAATCGTCTAAGTGAAGAAACAAGCTTTACAATGAAAGCTAATGAAACTAATAATGAAAGTAGTATAAAGCAAGTTACTTTTGGATGGTTTTTGCCACTTCAAAAAGATGATCTTTTACAAATTCCAAGGGATGGTATTTACAGACAAGATGGGGTAAAAGGATAGACCTAGGTGCTTAAAGTTCAAGCCTATGCCACAAAAATTTGAAAGGAAATCTAATCTGCGTATAGTCTATCTAGGATTTGCGTTTGGACGTTGCATAACGTTCGAACGTGGAAGCATTTCTTCTTTGAGGGGCATTCGAACGCTGTTGGAGTTTGAACGTGGTACTCATGTAGCTTTTGTCATCCACAATGACTAGTTGCAACAAGCCTCGTGTCACCACCCTAGCAATCTTCTGAATATCTTCAACAATTTCAAGATGGCATTCAAAAGTGTACTGGCGTTGGAATGTGGAACCTTTGTTTTGAGTTCCGTCAATTCTCCTTTAGAACACATGTGTGCTACTTTGAAAGTTTGATGTTGTTGCCATTAAGCCCTTGTATTTTATTTCTCCTAAAATGTTATCATTTAAACTCTATCAAAGCACAATTAATCTCATAAAGGCATAGTAAGATATTACTTTTAACTATGCTTCAGTTTACTCTAGCTATTTAATCGGCAGGTTGATGATTCAATGATAACAGAGTTCTGGTTTATGCATTGAATCAAAAGCATTGGCTATGGTGAGATTTGCCTGTCTATAATCAATCTCCCAACTGTTACATAAAGCCCAACAACGTGAATCACCGTATCATACATGTAGTACGTAATAATAATAGATAGAATGATATATATCAATAGGCTTTGCTCGGTGTTCAGAACCATGAGCATATTATAAATATAACCAACCATCAATTAAAGGAGGTATAAACATTAACGCATAAATAAAATATCGGCATTTTCATAACTTAAACAGTATTACTCATGCATTCACCCTTCATCGAAGAGTATAAACAGACTACTCAATCCTCATTGCTATAGACAAGTGAAAGGAGTGAGATAATCTCATTACAACATAAAACAAAATACAACACGTCCTTCCCTGAGGAGTAGTTGAAACACTGTCGCTCTTATTACTGATTCGTGTGTAAAGTTAACAATTTTTACTATGCCTTTTTGGACTAATTGTGCTTTGATGGAGTTTAAGTAATGACATTTCAGGTCCTAAAGTGAACAAAGGCTCAAGAACAACAAAAATCACACTTGAATGTAACACCAGCACAAAAGGGAACAAAATTGCAGAAGGTTGGAACAAAGCAAGAACGTTCGAATGTTAACCCACGTTCGAACATCCTCTAAAAACCTGCCAAGACCAGCTGCTGAGACATGGCGTGTTGCAGTCAACAAAAAGAAGAACCAGAAGTACTTGAGTACAACGTTCGAATATCACTCCACGTTCGAACATTGTCTTGAGTAACTAAGGAGTTGTTGAATGTACTGTCAAGGTTGTTCAAGGCGTATAGAAGTTACCAAGTCAGTGACTACAGGCCACTTGAGTGGAAGAAATCAAACATCATCTCACTATCTAACGCCCTCAAAGCAAAGACACAGAACGTTCGAACGTTATATCACGTTCGACTGTCCTTGAAGAAAAGGCAGACTTAACGTTCGAACACCAGATCACGTTCGAACGTCCCCCTGCAGACTGCCTGCAGAATAGTTGATTCCCATGGGCGATAAATACTATTCACTCATCCTCACTTATCTCCTACCCCTCTTCCCTTCCTTTCCTATAAATACTCCCTTGTTGGGAGCTTAAAAGACATTCTTCCTCATACAAACAAAAGGGGGAGCAATCTTTGTTCTTGTAAAATAAGAGTGTTTTAGTAATCTAGTTCTTGAACATTTCATGTTTATGCTTTCATTTTCCATTTATATCAACCATGATGGAGGCTTAGACTCCCCTTGTAGTTGTACTTGCTTTTATTTACAAAGTATCTATGATTGGTGTTTTGAAGTAAGCAATAATAGAAACCAAGTAACTTGGAAATTTTGAGTGTTTGGAGTGGTGGAGTTTTCTTGAATAGAATAGAAGATTCTTTTCTAGAGTTTTCTAGATAAAATATAAGATTCTCAAAATGTAACAGCCACCCTTTAGCTCGAGGATCAGGACATGTAATAGAGTATCCATTTGTTATGTTTGTGCTTTATAACTCAATTAATTCCCGTGTCAATAGCAAGTTAATCGGAAGATAAAGATGGACTGTGAGAATTAAGCAAATGATTCCGATGCCTTACTAGAAGTTTACAGGAATTATCTGTGTCGAGACTTAACCCGTCTACAAACAAGCAAGTGTTTCTATAAGGCATCCAACCATGGCATTAATGACCCAGTCTCTGAATAAACGTAATAATAGTGGGGATTGAAAGGTTGTCATGAAGATCTAGCCAAGGTACTTGCATTGAACCAACAGGTCTTTCTATGCAGGAGTCATCTGTATCATAGATGGAGTCCTTGGTTATACAAAGTACCTCACTTTACTAGGTACATTCAATCGTCCAATGAACAGGTGGTGTATAAAGCATTAAAGCATGAAGAAGTTGCACAAACATAACTTTCGGATAATCTTTACATACTTATCCCCCCTTACTAAAGAGTGAATGAGGAACTACTCACTTTTCATGGCCTTGGCGAAGCTAGACAAGTGAGTGCTATCATCCCTCTAAGTAGAGAAGCTACTAAGTAAAGCAAACTAAACAATGAGCTTTTCTTCAATGAAGAATAAGTGAATCACTTTCCACCCTTCACGGCTTTGGTAAAGCTCTAGAAAAATGGAAGAGTTTCACTCTCTAAGAAAGAAGGATGCTCAAGCAATGGAAGTGAAATACATGAACAATAAAAGTAGAAGAAAGCTAGTTGCTTTTGGAGGGTTTTCACCACAACCAAAAGATGAACTACCTCCATGTGGATTCGACTTCAGACTTCACTGGATTATTACTACAACTTGACCACCTACACTTGGGTGTACACATTTCGGATCAAGTCAATTACCAGCTAGGGAAAAAAAGTGAGAGAGGTTGAACCCTCCAAGTAGAAAGGATAAACAGAAATGTAGAAGTAGAGAAAATTCTAGCTGGGAAGTGATTAGGGCAGGGCTCCGCTCATTTTTTGGCTAGAACACTTACTAAAGTCTCCCTTTCTCTCTTTATTTCCTCTTTTCTCTCCTCTCTTGCACTGAACTAAGCTTTCGTGACCTCCCTAAAAAATGAGCTGAGGAGGGCTATTTATAGGCACCAGTAGAAGGCTGTAAGGCAGCAGACACCATGGCTGACCAATGGGTTACTTGAATGGACCAATGGGAGATGAGAAAGAGAGTTGAGGCGGTTTAAGGACTATCTGGACGCCATCACCACCGTCCTGACGGTGGCAATTCTCTGGTTTTCTTGCTTGGCGGTCTCCTTTTTTGACTTTTAATTGCACTTGCCTCCCTTTCTTTACTTAGCCTTTACACTTTGATCCTCCTGAATTTCTGTATTTTTGCTTGAAACACTGCAAAATGCACAAATATAGCGTTAACCCTAATACTTTATAGCTTAATTATTTTAACCTAATTCATGCAACTAGGTTTTGATGAAATTTCTTGATATGAATTTCATGGATAATGTGTTATTTGGGCATGTTGTGTATTTACATTTGTTCCTTGTAGGTGTTTGATAAAATGCTTATGGTTGATTAAGTGTGTTATTTGTATTGAATATGCTATAACATGCTTAGTGATTTATGAGATGTTAGTATCTGCTCCATGATATATCGACATTTGAAGAATTAGAATTGAGTATGTTCATTATATGCCTTATGATATGATGAGCATGTGGTATGAATTGCAATTACACAATTGGTTGCATAATGACATGAATGTGATTGTACGCTACATTTGAATATGCACAAGCAGTGTTGCATTCGTGGGCATTGACATGAGTGTGCATGTGTTTACATGGTTTTGATCAAATACCATCCTTGGTGGATTAATATCTGCCATCGAGAAAGTTGGACCTAGGTTGACTAAGTCGCACAGGTTGCATTGAAAACAAGGGTCGGGGTTAACAAGAAATGCTAGATTCTCTCTTAGGGGCAAGACCTAGTAAATTCAAATATGCACTCCCATTGGTATTGAGTCCATAAAGTGTGTCGGCGTACATGGAGCCGTTGGTGGAAGTCTATAGATGCCATGTCGATTGGGTACCTGTTGGTGAAAGTCCATAAATATCCACTCCATGAAAAACCTATGATTTTATAAAATGGTCATTGGATGTCTAACATCAATGGCAGGGGCTTGGAATGTCCGGATGCATACACATGACATGACATGTGTTGTGGGAGCTGGTGGAGGGCTCAGGTTTGCATTGATGCATGAGTTTCATCTCAAGGCATGACATGGATTAGTAGCATTCATTTTAGAAATAAATTTATTTGAATGAATGCTTGATTTGTTGAATTGCACGTGATATTTCATATGCATCAGGGTTGGGGAGTAGCCTCCTTAGGAGATTACCCTATTGAACGTGGCTCATCCTCTATGGGAATATATTTTAGGTGCTGGACAAACACCGGTGGATGGCCCTCACTCGGGTTCTTGTTGAGGATGGAGGCGAATCATGGCTATTGAATAACAATCTTTGTAATCAATCATGTAAATTGTTATGGACTTGTAATTTTGTAAGAATATTCATATAATGAACTCTTTTGAACATTATTTAGATATAAATGAATGAATTCATTGAGAATGGAATGAGATTGGATGGTTTAGAGTTGAAATTGGAAATATTGGGAAAAATCTAGGCTCAGGTACCGGTACCATGCTGTCGGATCACCCAGGTACTTGTACCTAGGCTTATAGGTACTAATACTTAGATTCCAGTGGGCTCAGGTACAAGTACCTAGGCTTTAGGTACTATTACTCCAATGGATAGTGGACTCAAGTACCGGTACCAAGACACTTAGATAGTGGTATCTAGAAAATAGTGGGCCCAAGTACCAGTATCTAGAAAACAGTGGGCCTAAGTACCGGTACCACGTATCACAGGTACTAGTACCTCCTACCAAAACTTGAAATTTAAAAATGTAACACTAAGGGGCATTCACCTTTTGATTGACCCTTTGTGGATAATGTAAATGGACAATAATAAGTCCTAATTATTGGGGTTTGGACTTTGGAATGGTCATGTGGTTGATACATGCACAAGGTATGTGTTGGGTAGTGCTCCGGTACAAGGGAAACTTTGCCCAAACTTTGTTTTGGTTGTAATCCTGGTGAAGGGGATGTAATGACATGGTGCCGAGTTACATAGCACTCACGGGTATTTCCATGCGTTGTTGGGTAATCAACAGGTTGAGAAAGGACCGCCAGACTTTGGGGTGTCACAAGAGGACATAGCCTATTTGGTACAAAAGTTCAACAAATATGTTAGGGCTAGTAGTGTCAAGTCCTAAAGGTCAAAAGGTAATCCAAGTAGATCTAAGTCTCCTAGAAGGAGAGGAGAAAAAAAGGGGGAAAGAAAAGAGAGGCAAGGACCTCAATGCTATAAGTGTCAAGGATTTGGACATATGGCTTGGGAATTTCCTAATTGAAAGAAGAAATATTTGCACATAGAGAGGAGAGAAAGTGAGTCCGAGTCAACGAATGAGGATACTTCCTCCCAAGAAAGATGAGGAAGAGTTCATGGCTTTAATATGCTAATATTCCTCTCCCCCAAGAAAAACTTCAAGATGTGAAGTGAAGAGAGATAGTCCTCCACCCATTACCTGGGGTTCAAGCATTATAAATAATTTTTATTTGTTATTTACTTTCATTTTTTGGTATATGAAAACCCAAAAAGATTTTTGATGCTTATTTGGGCATACTTTTATGGTTTATTGGTAATTTTTTTTCTTTATTGTTGCATTTTGTGAATATTTTATGTTTTTGGATTATTTGTAAAAAATTCAAAAAAATTTTAAAAAGAAAAAGTTTAAAAATATTTTCTTTGTTCATGATCATGGTAATTCACACTTTGATTTGCATTGAAATTGGGGAGATTTACTCTTGACTAGGCTAAATATTGCATGTGAACTTATAAAGGGGGAGTTTGTTCAAATACTCAGGGGAGTAAATTTTGTAAACTTGGCATGAAGTCACATATTTTTCACTTGTTATTTTACTTGTGAACACCAATTAAGGGGGAGAACTCGATATATATCGTATTGATAAATCAATATGTTCTCAAGCATATTGGGCAAGTTATTTTCTAACAATTTACATATTTGCACTTGTATGATGTATACATACTTATGCCCTATGCTTATCTTGGTGCTTTCCAAACCTGTGATTATGTTAAGCATTTTTCCAACATATGATGCTTTTCACGAGGTTTTGATTTGAGTGGTGATCTATAGGACTACGATCTTCAGGCTTCATCAAAAGAAGTAGATCCTTGTACTAGATAGAAATTTAGGATGTATACGTAAGAGTTGAGATTAGTTTACAATTTTTTTGTTCAATAGTTTTGAGTTGCAATCTTAATTTCTAACTTGTTTTTTTTGTCACGAATTGCCATGGGGGGAGATTGTTAGATCATACTTGTAATTGGCTGATTTTGTGGACTTCGTTGTAAAATCTCAACCTATTCCATAGTCATGATCCTATCAAGTTCAAGATCCGAAAACGTAATTGAAGGAAGAAGATCAAGCATCAAAGAAACATCATTCAACCTCCCTATGCACCTTCATGATTTGGACAAGGTAACCCTTAGTTATTTTTACCTCTGGTTGATCAGGATAAAAATAATATTGGAAGCAATCTAATTATGACTCGTAGGTGATTTTAAAGAAAAGTTTTTCTAAACCATTTATAAATTTTGAAAACATAGTTTGAGTCATAATCGGACACCTCTTTGAGCAACACCCTTTAGTGCTCAAGAGGACAAGTTTTTGCATGATTTTATGCTTAAAAATTTGTAGCGACCAATCTATGTTCACTAGCCTAAGCTAGAGTGGTTTCTTTATAACTTAGGGAAGTAAATTGAAAAAGTTCACAAAAGGTAGCACATAGCTCATTCTATGACCTCGCTTGAGCGGTCTATATGGTCACTCGAGCTGTGACAACTGCCCTATGACCACCTTTCATTGATCAAGAGGTTTTTTGTGAATTTGAATTTTCTTATTTACTAATACTATCCTTATTACAGACCTATAAATAGGGAGAGCCTTTCCCACACCAAGGTTAAGCCTTTAGTGAGAATTCCAAGAGAGAAAATCNGAGCTCATTCTATGACCTCGTTTGAGCGGTCTATATGGTCACTCGAGCTGTGACAACTGCCCTATGACCACCCTTCATTGATCAAGAGGTTTTTTGTGAATTTGAATTTTCTTATTTACTAATACTATCCNTAGCTCATTCTATGACCTCGCTTGAGCGGTCTATATGGTCACTCGAGCTGTGACAACTGCCCTATGACCACCTTTCATTGATCAAGAGGTTTTTTGTGAATTTGAATTTTCTTATTTACTAATACTATCCTTATTACAGACCTATAAATAGGGAGAGCCTTTCCCACACCAAGGTTAAGCCTTTAGTGAGAATTCCAAGAGAGAAAATCATACTTCTACCTTGAGAGCTTCCACTACAACCTAGATCCCGTAGATCCAAAGGCTACCACTTGAGATTATACCCAACCTCACAAATTGGAGTTGAAGATCTTGTTGGTTTGATAAATCTATTGGTGTGTGTAAACCGAGAGTCTTGGGTGTGAAGTCATGAAGATTGCTCGAGGCCTATACATATTGTGTGGTGGGGAGGTCCAAGTGAAGCTAGCCATAACGTCGAAGGAGGGTCTTTGGCAGAGAGATCTACAAAGGAAAGGAGCATCTAACCAAGTAGATTGGTTGAGGTATAAGACTCAAGTATTTGTAGATTGACTTTGGTTTTAGAGGATTAGGCTTTAGTGAATCGAGAAGGTTCCTTGCGATTTTTTTCGAGAAGGGTTTTTGTGTGAACAAATTGCTTGTGTAATTTATTTCTTTCCCATATACACTTGTGATTTAATGCACACAAATGCATTATGTGTTTTTTGAATTGATTGTTTGAATCTACATATAACATATTGTTGCTTGATTGGTAATGCTGTGTGAGATTAAGTGTCAATCGACAAATTGATAAAATCAATACACTAATCTATNTCTTTCCCATATACACTTGTGATTTAATGCACACAAATGCATTATGTGTTTGTTGAATTGATTGTTTGAATCGACATATAACATATTGTTGCTTGATTGGTATTGCTGTGTGAGATTAAGTGTCAATCGACAAATTGATAAAATCAATACACTAATCTATGTGGATTATTTTGGGTTATGGTGATTCAAAAGGGTTTCTCATTTAAATTTCCATATCACTGTGAGAAGAGGTAATTGAGGTCTCATTAGGTTAAAATTGGTGTTTGTCTAAGCAAAATTTTTAATAACCTATTCACCCCTCTCTAGGTCTAACGTGTGATTCCTCATATATAATCAAGTGGAAAGATCCTACACGTGAAGTGCTGTATTTTTCCCACAAAAGCAAAACTAGGTATGTAAGCGAAAGCAAGATATGCCTACTATGTGTCCAATGTAGGGCAACCACGGTCTGATACCAATTGTTGCGGAAGAGGGGAGAGATACGAAGTAGATCTTCCCTCATGAATATACACGTGGATTTCAAGACACTACCTAGAGACGGGAGGGTGAATAGGTTGATTAAAAATTTTAGCTCGAATGGCCGCCAATTTTAATCTATATCTACCATAATTACCTCATCACTTAATGATATGAACGTTAAGTGTGAGAACCCTTTTCAACCACCACAACCCAAAACACCCATGAATATTATTATATTGATTTTATCAATTTGTTATTTAACACTCAATCTCACAAGGCGAGCCCAACTAAGGCACCAAACCCAATCAAGCAACTATGCGTGATGCTGATATTCAAACAATCATATAATCAAACACATAGCACTCATGTGTGCATCAAATTACAAGTATGTACAAAAAATTAATATAACACAAGTGTTAATGCGGAAACCCTCCTCGAGAAAAACAGCGAGGAACCACTCGGGTTCACCAAAACCTAATCCACTATCCTATAGTTAGTTTATAAGCACCCGAGACTTATACCTCAACCAATAGCATGGTTAGACACTTATTTCCTTTAATAAACTTCACCACTGGATATACCCACTAATGTTTTGGATAGCTTCACTTGAATTCTCAGCTGCATGGTTCGTTTAGGCTTCGAGAACTCTGAGGATGCAGCTAAGAATCTCAGTATGCACACTTGCCAATGGGTTTGGTTCAACTACGCAAGCTCTTCTTCTCTAATATGTGAGATTGGATAGGAATTACAAGATGAGAGCCTTTGGATTTAGTGATCTAGGGTTATTTTTAACATCTCAAGAGAGGTTTGGCTCTCTTCTAGCTCATAGAGTCGTACCCTAGGTTGAGAAAGACTCTCTATTTATAGGCAAAAAATTAGGTTTATCTTGGAAATCAAGAAACTAGAATTCGTGCTTGACCGCTCAAGCAGTGCAAGGGCAGTCATAGGGCCATACCAGTTGGAATGAAAATTGGATTTGAACCATGTTAGGGGAGCTTGGACCGATCGAGCCATTTTTTAGATCGCTAGAGTGGTCCAAAGGGCGATCCCTACTGATTCTTTTCTTAAGCCTTTCCCACTTTATTCCCTAAGTATTGAGAGACCACTCTAATGAAGTCTAGCAAACATAGGGCAGTCTCCTAGTAGATTTTTAAGTCTAAAACCAAGCAAAAAACTAGTCTTCTTAAACACTACAAGGTGTTGTTCAAGTGGAGGTCTGATAATGACTCAATTTATGTTTTCAAAACACATTTAAGGTTTAGAAAATCTTTTCGTTGAAAAACACTTCAGAGTCATATTCAGATCAATTATCTATTCCATTTTAACACTAATTATCCTAAGTCTAATGAATTAACCCAAGGGATCATCTTAGGTCTCTAAGGCCATTTACCTTTGTCCTAAGCTAGAAGGTACATACGAAGCCTATCTTTGATGCAGCTTAAAGAACACAATCGTCCCTCCTTTTGTTGCTTTTGGATCTTCATCATTATAGCATTATGACCATGAAATGAGTTGAGATTTACATGCAGAATTTTTGATTCGCAAGACTTAAAGAAGACATTCAATTCTTGGTCATTAAAAGACCATAAAAAATGTATTTTCCTAGACTATGAAAGACCACGTTAAAGAAATACATCTCAAAGACCCCCCCCCCAAAAAAAAAATACAAGGCTTGGGATCCAAATAAAAATGCATCCCCATGAAGCATAAACAATGGAGGCTTTGATTTCTTTAGGCCCAAAAAAAAAAAAACGAATCAACATGTTTAGTAAAAAAAAATGTTGTAGGTGTACATGTTCAAAATTGCATCCCACATCAAAAAAAATCTGGTCAGGTCTTGCAAAGACCTATCTGTTTATCTTCAAATAAATTCTGGTCTTGAAAAGAACTTTGATGAAAAGAACTTACCTACCCAGAAAAAATTGGGTCTTTGAAAGACCTATTGTGAAATCTTTTGGTTGGCCAAGGTAGAGGTTATATTAGATAAGGTCTCCTACTCGTTATAAACCTCTAACTAAAGTGGGTGAGTTATTTAGATTTTAAAATGAAAATATGGAAAGGAAAGGAATGCTTGATCTGATTCGAGTGTAATATGTGAATTTTCATAATTCACAGATAACACTCAGGGGGCAACTGTTAACTGACAAAAAAAATTCAGCACTCATCAACTCTTGGTGCAAATTTTTATTTTGTAATGGTCAATGATGGGTTTATGCTCAATGCATGGTTTCCTTGAATTATTTATCCTTTACTTGACCCTTAAAAATCAATTGTCAAATTTCACATTTCAATTTGACCCATTTCAAAAATTTTATATTTGTCCAATTCTAAAAAAAAAAAAAGATAAAAAAATAGGATTTGAGCGTGGGTCACAGATATCCCAGTCATTCTTGGCTATACTCCACAAATGGTTTTAATGGTTAGCTAAAACAATGGGTAGTGCAAGACCCACTAGTTGGAAGTTGTCTACTTGTGGGGCAGTTAGATGATTGACAGAACATGGGGATGCCATAAAGTACCCATGTAATCTGGAACTTATGCCACTAAGTCCTCATGCCACTTGATTCTCTATTTAAAGAGGAGGAAGTGTAGCATGTAAAAAAAAAAAGAGGAGATCTGAAGAGGAGATAGAAGACGGTTAACAAAAGGCAAGAAAAAAAAGCAAAGGAGAAGGATGAAAGGCAAAAAAATTATGAAGCTTGGCAATAGGTAAAAAAATATGTTTATTCTCTTTCTTTTTAATTTAATCTTTTGAATATTTGTTGGTAGCAACTAAAGCAATTTTCGTGATATCGATCATCTAGAAATTAAAAATATAGTAGTTTTAAAGTTCTTAAGTTTGGGGCAGCCACAAGGGTTTCAAACTCTTTCAAGAAATAGGCAAGAGCTTTGCTATCTTTAACTCTTTCGGAAAATGGATGGGTAGAGGAAAAAAAAAGCTAGAAAGAAGAGAAGCAAACTTTACAAGGCAGTGGACAGTGGGTTCAAGGAAAAGAAGTTGAAGCAAAGCATTTGATTTGGAGGTTTTCACTCCTACAAGAGTTGGCAACAAAGAAAAAGACACCAAAGGAATTTCTAACTCCAACAAAAGTTGTTGTAGCAAAGTTTCAAGAATCTTTGGACTCCTTCCAATGTTGCTTGCGGGAACGTCCAAAGAAATCCTTCACCCATCAAGAACTTTGTGAATTAAAGAGGCTTCTAACTCCACTTTGCTTGAAGCCATGGGAACGAGCCATTGACTTTGCAAACTCCAGCAATACACGCACTATTTGAAGGGATCGGTAAAAGCCCCACTATCTTCTTTGAAATGTCAAGAGTCGTCGACTCTTTCATCAAGCCATGGAGTCTTCGACTCCAATGTGTAAAAATGTCCAAAGTGAACTCATGCACTCGTATGAGAGCCTTCGGTTCTTTAAAACTTGCATGAATCAATTGAGTTTCTAACTCCTACAAGCAGCCGCAACATGCATAATTTTCAAGAACAAACTGACTCCTTTTGAAGTTGGCCACAAAAATTTCATGCAAGAGCCTTTGGCTCTTCAAAGATTGTGAAAACCAAAGGAGTTTCCAACTCCTAGAATTCCCACGAAAATCACAAGTGTTTTAAAACTCTTAGCTGGGGATTCGACTCTTTTACTGAGTGACAATTTCATGGAGTATTTGACTCCCCAGATAAAAGGACATGATGAGGTTTGTGGAGTTTCCAACTCCTAAAGCTTTGGTGGCATAAAAACTCAATGAGGTTTTTTTTTACTTGTCCATGAAAGCTGCAAGATCCTTTGGCTCCATTGTGGACTAAGTGCTACTTCAAAGAGTTGTTGACTCCTTTCGGCGAAGTTCACTAGCGTGGACGTATATACGCATTAGAGAAAAAGTAGTGCTAAAACTTATGCTTAATTGGTTAAAATTGAGGGGGATTGGGCTATGGAATGGTTATATAGTTGATATGTGGATGGGTTATGTGTTTGGTAGTGTTTTGGTACAAGGGGGACTCTACAAAAACTCTGTTTGGTTATGATTTCAGTGCAGGGGATTTAATGACGTGGTTTCAAATTACACAACACTTACGGGTACTTTGACAAGTTGATGGGTGATTAGTAGGTTGAGAAAGGACCCACAAATTTGGGGATTCACAGCTTGGTATCAAAGCCTAGATTCTGGATTTACCTAGTGCTTGTAGTGCTTGGGTCTAGGCCATTGCATCTATTGTGAATTACATGTTATGTGCATTAAATGCTACATGTTGTGGGACATGTGATTATATAAATGATTCTATGTGTATGAAAATGAGACACTAGGGTTAGAAAACATAACATTGGGGGTCAAAAAGGAAAGTGTGGAAAAGTTTATGGTTTGGATGTCTACTAGTGGGTGACATAACTCTTACCAGTGAGACAAGAGGAAATTAAATTTCCAATTTTTTAATTTTGGTCCCAAACCTTGGGATACTAAGTTAGTGCTCTNTGTTCAAAATTGCATCCCACATCAAAAAAAATCTGGTCAGGTCTTGCAAAGACCTATCTGTTTATCTTCAAATAAATTCTGGTCTTGAAAAGAACTTTGATGAAAAGAACTTACCTACCCAGAAAAAATTGGGTCTTTGAAAGACCTATTGTGAAATCTTTTGGTTGGCCAAGGTAGAGGTTATATTAGATAAGGTCTCCTACTCGTTATAAACCTCTAACTAAAGTGGGTGAGTTATTTAGATTTTAAAATGAAAATATGGAAAGGAAAGGAATGCTTGATCTGATTCGAGTGTAATATGTGAATTTTCATAATTCACAGATAACACTCAGGGGGCAACTGTTAACTGACAAAAAAAATTCAGCACTCATCAACTCTTGGTGCAAATTTTTATTTTGTAATGGTCAATGATGGGTTTATGCTCAATGCATGGTTTCCTTGAATTATTTATCCTTTACTTGACCCTTAAAAATCAATTGTCAAATTTCACATTTCAATTTGACCCATTTCAAAAATTTAATATTTGTCCAATTCTAAAAAAAAAAAAAGATAAAAAAATAGGATTTGAGCGTGGGTCACAGATATCCCAGTCATTCTTGGCTATACTCCACAAATGGTTTTAATGGTTAGCTAAAACAATGGGTAGTGCAAGACCCACTAGTTGGAAGTTGTCTACTTGTGGGGCAGTTAGATGATTGACAGAACATGGGGATGCCATAAAGTACCCATGTAATCTGGAACTTATGCCACTAAGTCCTCATGCCACTTGATTCTCTATTTAAAGAGGAGGAAGTGTAGCATGTAAAAAAAAAAAGAGGAGATCTGAAGAGGAGATAGAAGACGGTTAACAAAAGGCAAGAAAAAAAAGCAAAGGAGAAGGATGAAAGGCAAAAAAATTATGAAGCTTGGCAACAGGTAAAAAAATATGTTTATTCTCTTTCTTTTTAATTTAATCTTTTGAATATTTGTTGGTAGCAACTAAAGCAATTTTCGTGATATCGATCATCTAGAAATTAAAAATATAGTAGTTTTAAAGTTCTTAAGTTTGGGGCAGCCACAAGGGTTTCAAACTCTTTCAAGAAATAGGCAAGAGCTTTGCTATCTTTAACTCTTTCGGAAAATGGATGGGTAGAGGAAAAAAAAAGCTAGAAAGAAGAGAAGCAAACTTTACAAGGCAGTGGACAGTGGGTTCAAGGAAAAGAAGTTGAAGCAAAGCATTTGATTTGGAGGTTTTCACTCCTACAAGAGTTGGCAACAAAGAAAAAGACACCAAAGGAATTTCTAACTCCAACAAAAGTTGTTGTAGCAAAGTTTCAAGAATCTTTGGACTCCTTCCAATGTTGCTTGCAGGAACGTCCAAAGAAATCCTTCACCCATCAAGAACTTTGTGAATTAAAGAGGCTTCTAACTCCACTTTGCTTGAAGCCATGGGAACGAGCCATTGACTTTGCAAACTCCAGCAATACACGCACTATTTGAAGGGATCGGTAAAAGCCCCACTATCTTCTTTGAAATGTCAAGAGTCGTCGACTCTTTCATCAAGCCATGGAGTCTTCGACTCCAATGTGTAAAAATGTCCAAAGTGAACTCATGCACTCGTATGAGAGCCTTCGGTTCTTTAAAACTTGCATGAATCAATTGAGTTTCTAACTCCTACAAGCAGCCGCAACATGCATAATTTTCAAGAACAAACTGACTCCTTTTGAAGTTGGCCACAAAAATTTCATGCAAGAGCCTTTGGCTCTTCAAAGATTGTGAAAACCAAAGGAGTTTCCAACTCCTAGAATTCCCACGAAAATCACAAGTGTTTTAAAACTCTTAGCTGGGGATTCGACTCTTTTACTGAGTGACAATTTCATGGAGTATTTGACTCCCCAGATAAAAGGACATGATGAGGTTTGTGGAGTTTCCAACTCCTAAAGCTTTGGTGGCATAAAAACTCAATGAGGTTTTTTTTTACTTGTCCATGAAAGCTGCAAGATCCTTTGGCTCCATTGTGGACTAAGTGCTATTTCAAAGAGTTTTTGACTCCTTTCGGCGAAGTTCACTAGCGTGGACGTATATACGCATTAGAGAAAAAGTAGTGCTAAAACTTATGCTTAATTGGTTAAAATTGAGGGGAATTGGGCTATGGAATGGTTATGTAGTTGATATGTGGATAGGTTATGTGTTTGGTAGTGTTTTGGTACAAGGGGGACTCTACAAAAACTCTGTTTGGTTATGATTTCAGTGCAGGGGATTTAATGACGTGGTTTCAAATTACACAACACTTACGGGTACTTTGACAAGTTGATGGGTGATCAATAGGTTGAGAAAGGACCCACAAATTTGGGGATTCACAGCTTGGTATCAAAGCCTAGATTCTCGATTTACCTAGTGCTTGTAGTGCTTGGGTCTAGGCCATTGCATCTATTGTGAATTACATGTTATGTGCATTAAATGCTACATGTTGTGGGACATGTGATTATATAAATGATTCTATGTGTATGAAAATGAGACACTAGGGTTAGAAAACATAACATTGGGGGTCAAAAAGGAAAGTGTGGAAAAGTTTATGGTTTGGATGTCTACTAGTGGGTGACATAACTCTTACCAGTGAGACAAGAGGAAATTAAATTTCCAATTTTTTAATTTTGGTCCCAAACCTTGGGATACTAAGTTAGTGCTCTATTGCTATCTTACATGTAGAGGAAGAGGACATCGGAACAGCCAAGGGGGTGGATGGAACAATAACCAACCAGCACCAGCCTTTGATCAACAAACCTTCATGGAGGCTATAGGTACAATGGAGGCTACCTTTGCACATGCTAGCACCAATGTGGGATAAGGGGGCTAGAAAAACCTCCAAGGGTTTAAGACACCCATGCCAACTACTTTCATGGGAGGGGTGGATCTGATGGTGGCTGACCATTGGTTCCAACAAAAAAAAAGATCTTGGAGGCTATGGAGATCACATTTGATGCCACTAAGATAAGATTAGTGGCCTTTTATCTTGATGGAGAGGCCCATCTATGGTGGAATTGGGCAAAGGCCTTGAAGAATATTGAGGCAAAGACATAGGAAGAGTTCCGTGAGCTTTTCATGAACAAGAATTTTTGTTAGCTATTCGGCAAGTGAAAGCCCAAGAATTCTTGGACTTGAAACAAGGAAACATGACGGTGATGGAATATGTGACCAAGTTCATTGAGCTAGCCCGTTTCACCTGTGACTACGTGGCCATGGATTTGGCCAAAGTGAGGAGGTTTGAGGATGTCTTGAAGTTGTCCATCTAAGGTAATATTGTAGGCCATCACCTAAAAGACATAGACTCAATGGCCGAGAAAGCTGTGGCTATTGAGAGGGAAGTGGAAGATGCAAAGAGCATTCGGGAGGCTGGTGCTAAAGATAAGAAGGAGAGTCAATCCTCTTCTTTTAGTTTAGGGAAGAAGCAACAAATGTCTACCCCACAAGGGTACCAAGGGCAAGGCTGAGGCTATCAAGGCCAAGGCCAAATTCAATCCTCCTAAGGTTGGAGAAATTTCAGGGCCATCTATCAAACCGGCTAGAGGACATGCTTCACATGCCACCAATTGGGCCACTTGAAGCGGGATTGTCTTTAGAGACAAGGATCCCAGAGTTTCAGGGCATCTTAGTCCCAATCATCCATAGGGAATCCATAGACATTTTTTACACAACCCTATACCCCAATAGGTTAGGAAAATCAGTTCCAATTTTAGGGTGCTACACAGGCTCCACTACTTCATGTGCGGGGACTTCGTAATCAGGCCAGATGGGCTATGGTTTAGGTCGAGGCAAAGGATAGGGATTACAGGCTGGGACTTTTGGGACCCAGGGGCGAGTCTAGACCATCACACCACAAACTAAGCTGATAGGTCAATTAGTGATTTAGGGTAAATTCTTACTCTCTCACTTATGGGCAAGGGTATTGTTTGATTCGGGTGCATCACATTCATTCATTTTTGCATCCTATGTGAAATACTTTGGCTTAGAGGTTGAGACCTTAGAAGAGTCAATGNCGGAACAATAACCAACCATCACCAGCCTTTAATCAACAAACCTTCATGGAGGCTATAGGTACAATGGAGGCTACCTTTGCACATGCTAGCACCAATGTGGGATAAGGGGGCTAGAAAAACCTCCAAGGGTTTAAGACACCCATGCCAACTACTTTCATGGGAGGGGTGGATCTGATGGTGGCTGACCATTGGTTCCAACAAAAAAAAAGATCTTGGAGGCTATGGAGATCACATTTGATGCCACTAAGATAAGATTAGTGGCCTTTTATCTTGATGGAGAGGCCCATCTATGGTGGAATTGGGCAAAGGCCTTGAAGAATATTGAGGCAATGACATAGGAAGAGTTCCGTGAGCTTTTCATGAACAAGAATTTTTGTTAGCTATTCGGCAAGTGAAAGCCCAAGAATTCTTAGACTTGAAACAAGGAAACATGACGGTGATGGAATATGTGACCAAGTTCATTGAGCTANAGACATAGGAAGAGTTCCGTGAGCTTTTCATGAACAAGAATTTTTGTTAGCTATTCGGCAAGTGAAAGCCCAAGAATTCTTGGACTTGAAACAAGGAAACATGACGGTGATGGAATATGTGACCAAGTTCATTGAGCTAGCCCGTTTCACCTGTGACTACGTGGCCATGGATTTGGCCAAAGTGAGGAGGTTTGAGGATGTCTTGAAGTTGTCCATCTAAGGTAATATTGTAGGCCATCACCTAAAAGACATAGACTCAATGGCCGAGAAAGCTGTGGCTATTGAGAGGGAAGTGGAAGATGCAAAGAGCATTCGGGAGGCTGGTGCTAAAGATAAGAAGGAGAGTCAATCCTCTTCTTTTAGTTTAGGGAAGAAGCAACAAATGTCTACCCCACAAGGGTACCAAGGGCAAGGCTGAGGCTATCAAGGCCAAGGCCAAATTCAATCCTCCTAAGGTTGGAGAAATTTCAGGGCCATCTATCAAACCGGCTAGAGGACATGCTTCACATGCCACCAATTGGGCCACTTGAAGCGGGATTGTCTTTAGAGACAAGGATCCCAGAGTTTCAGGGCATCTTAGTCCCAATCATCCATAGGGAATCCATAGACATTTTTTACACAACCCTATACCCCAATAGGTTAGGAAAATCAGTTCCAATTTTAGGGTGCTACACAGGCTCCACTACTTCATGTGCGGGGACTTCGTAATCAGGCCAGATGGGCTATGGTTTAGGTCGAGGCAAAGGATAGGGATTACAGGCTGGGACTTTTGGGACCCAGGGGCGAGTCTAGACCATCACACCACAAACTAAGCTGATAGGTCAATTAGTGATTTAGGGTAAATTCTTACTCTCTCACTTATGGGCAAGGGTATTGTTTGATTCGGGTGCATCACATTCATTCATTTTTGCATCCTATGTGAAATACTTTGGCTTAGAGGTTGAGACCTTAGAAGAGTCAATGCATGTGAGTTCTCCTGTAGGAGCTAGGGTTTGCATTGGTCAAATATGTTGGGGGTGTGTGCTAGAGATCTTGGGGATTCTACTCATTTTGGACCTTAAGGTCATGGACATGTAGGAGTTTGACATCATCCTTGGGATGGATTGGTTGGTGATACACCAAATCGTCATTGATTGTGATCGAAAGAGAGTCACTGCTAATACACTAGTGGGTGAGACAAGAGTTGGGTCTATTGATGAGCATGTAATATTGCATATTTAATGGCCTCATTACATGTATTTCAACTTAACTTTGCAATTACTTAGAGTTCGTCAAGTTTATGAATAATGTGAAAATTTTGATGTGTAGGTAATCGTAGAGTAGTTGATGGCTTTCAGAACCTTACAACTATGTGTGGATGAGTGGGGAAGATATGGACACATTACATGAGGATGTGGAGGCTGAAAAGTGAAAGAAATCAAGGAGATATCGGTACTTGATGACATAGGTATTAGTACCCACACTATTTGGTAGCACTACCTTGATTTTACCCATTTTTGATCATGATCCACTTCAAATCTAAAACCTTTCAAAACATGAAAGTTGTAGATCTAGATGTCCTTTGTCTTGTGTCAAAATTTTAGCTCAATTAGACAGTAGGATCAAAAGTTATGACAAATTTATGAAAGCTGGTCTTGAGCTAGCACCCCTTTACGACCTACCTATAGAAGAAAACCAAAACCTACCAGTAGGTTTTGCTTACTGGACAAAAATCTACCTGTAGGTTTTGTCATCGACCTACCAGCAGGTTTTACCCAAAAATGCCAGAAAGCTGCAATCTCTTCTCCAACTGCTCTGTGATCCCACCTCTGCTTCTCCCACACATACCCTAACATATTCTACATACAAGAATGCCTCCCTACACCTAGAATCTGACTTTGGAAGAAACAACATGGAAGAGGAAGAGAGAGAAAAAAGGAGGCATGGTGGGTTATAGATAGGGTCTGTCCTTGCTTGTGTAAGTGTCCAACCCCTTCCTTATGGTTGGATGTCAGCTCTTACAAACCATGGAGGGGGTATGGATGAATTTGGACCAAGTCTTACACTATAATTCAGATTTTACAACCTTTTGAAAGGAGGAGGCTACCTAAGCTAGGAGTAGTGTAGAAAGAGAAACTCAATGAAGAAGATGAAGTTAGAGAGACAAAGTTGGGTTTTCATTATTTCTTCACCATTTTTAGTGTTGTAAGACTTAAACTACTTGTAGTCTTTCCCCTTTTCATTTTAAACTCTTTCCTTCAAGTTGTATGCAAGTTTAGCTAAGTATTTCTATCATTTCAATTTCTACATTTGGGTATTTGCTTTCAACATTTTTATTTTGGTCATGAATGCTATTTCACTTGTAGTTTAATACTTTTCTTTCATTAATACAAGTTCCATGCTCCATTTCTCTGTGAGTAGCTAGATTTTTAGTTGGTTAATCCAAGAGGAATTTCCTCTTAGGTTTGTGAAATTGAATCTCGTTTATTCTTCCTCGTAGTGTAAAGTGGTTTGGTTTGACTAGATTGAGTGCGGACGTGGTTGTGGGCACTTGATACACCATAGACTTGTCACGGGGTATGCATGTGCCTAACACATCCACATTAGTCCCTCACTTCCTATGAATCAATCAAACATCGAGACACCATTGGTTGAATGAATTGAGTCAATTTTGCATTGCCATTGGAATGCCTCTGTGGATTAGCCAACCTTGCTTTCTTGCATTTTTATCAAAACATAACCCACCAAACCAAAATTGACAAGATTTTACACTTTTCATTTCTTTCAAAACACCCTTTGAAAACACTTGACCGTTCCTTCCCTGAGGAAACGACCTTGGAATACCCATTCCAAGTAAAACATGATATCTACAAGTCCTTCTTCGATTAGGGAGCACTTTTGCACACACACGCACATTTTGTTCACACACAACTTTTCTATTTCTAGCATTGAACCCAAGGGAGAGTAACACTCACCTACACACAGTTCGGGTTAATGGTTGGAGATTAGGGAAACACAATTCAAGCATCTATCTTAGGTAGTGTGTGAGTGTGTGGACTAGTTAACAGGATTGACTCCACATTGACTTCACCATTGAGTTAAAACCAAGTGTATCCCCTATTTCTATGACATTGCATATGATGGCACCTGCGGAGTTAAAGGAACTTAAGGTCCAATTACAAGAATTGTTGGACAAGGGCTTCATTAGACTGAGTATCTCACCACGGGGTGTTGCAGTTTTATTTTCTAAGAAGAAAGAAAAGACCCTTAGACTTTGAATAGACTACCAGCAATTGAAACTGGTCATTATCAATAATAGGTACCTAATACCAAGGATTGATGATCTCTTTGATCAACTGATAGGGGTATAAGTTTACTCTAAGATAGATCTGTACACGGGATACCATCAGTTGAGGGTCAAAGAGGCCAATATCCCTAAGATGGTATTTAGAATATAATATGGACATTTTGAGTTCACAGTTATGCTAGTCGGTTTGATGAATGCCCTGGTGGCATTCATGGATCTCATGCACAGGGTATTCCAGCCCTATCTTGATTAGTTTGTTGTGGTCTCTGTTGATGACATCTTGATCTACTCCAAGTCTAAGGAGGAGCATGAGAGTTACTTGAGGATTATTCTCCAGACCTTGAGAGACCACCAGTTGTATGCCAAGTTCATCAAGTGTGAATTATGGTTGATAAAGGTGAAGTTTTTGGGCCATGTGTTTGCTTCGGGTGTGTTAGTGGACCCAGAGAAGGTCGAGGCAGTTATGAGTTGGACGAAGCTGAAGTCAGTCTTTAAGATATGTAGTTTCTTGGGGTTAACAGGATATTATTGGAGGTTCATTCCTGACTTCTCCTGACTAACTGCACCTATGACTAGGTTGACCAGGAAGGAGATTAAGTTCCACTAGGATGACTAATGTGAGTGGTCATTCCAAGAGTTGAAGAAGAGACTTACTTCAGCTCCTATTCTTATGATTTGGAGAGGGCAAAGAGGTATACATTGTATTGTGATGCCTCAAAAGATAGACTTGGATGTGTTTTGATGGAGTCCTGGACAGTGGTAGCTTATGGCGATAGTTGAAGAGCCATGAGCAAAACTACCCCATGCATGATATGGAATTGGAGACCGTTCCCTTTACATTGAAGGCATGGCACCACTATCTGTATGGAGAGCAGTTCAAGATTTTTTCGGACCACAAGAGTTTAAAATACATCTTCACTGAACGGGACCTCAACATGAGGCAATGCAGGTGGATAGAGTACCTAGTGGATTATGACTTCACTTTCCAATATCATCCTAGCAAGGAAAATGTGGTGGCTAATGCACTCAGTCGAAAGTCACGGGGAGTCAAGGCTAGTATAACTTCCCGGGAGTGGCGGTTGCTCGAGACAGGTGGCAGTTGCTCAAGCCAGGGGACAGTCTTAGAGCACTCTGTGGAGTCTGGTGGCTATGCCTTCCCTATTGAGCAGGAATATTGAGTACCAAGGGTAGGACAAGGAGATATTGTCCATTAGGGATCGGGTACAATCAAGTACAAGAGACAAGGGCTGGACCATTCATGCAGATGGTAGTCTTTGGTATAGGGGAAGGATTATGGTTCCCTAGTCTTTAGATCTGAGAGAGGAGATTCTCAAAGAGTTCCACTGCTCTCATTTTTTCATGCATCCAGGTGGCATGAAAATGGACCATAATCTTCATCGCCAGTACTATTAGAGCAGAATGAAAATACACGTTGGTGACTTTGTTAGTAGATGTCTCACGTGTCAACAGGTCAATCTAAGAACTATAGACCAGTAGGGTTGCTCCAACATTTAGAGGTGACTGAGTGGAAATAGGAGTACGTCTCTATAGATTTTGTGACCCAGTTACCACAGACTTCGCATGGGTATGACGCAGTGTGGGTGATTGTGGACCGGGCTACAAAGTCGGCACACTTTATGGTTGTGCGGGTGGCCTTTACACTAGAGAAATTCAGCAAGTTGTACATACGAGAGATAGTTCGATTACACGGGGTACCTGTACCCATAGTATCAAATCGGGATCCTAGGTTCACGACCAATTTTTGGGAGATTTTTCAGCGGGTTATGGGGACACAGTTAGGGATGAGTACAACTTTTAATCCCCAAATGGATGGTTACCTGATTAATTTTGTTGCAAATTCCTAACCTGTCAATGCCATCCCTTAATGTGTGTGTATGATGTGTGTGAAGGGGAGTGTCACTCTACTTTAGGATGATGTCAAAAGAAAGGGCAAGGGAATGATGTAAAATGAATTGTGCAAGTGGGCAAAAATGCTTCCCAAGCGTAAGAAGACTTTTGCAGGTCGTGTTTTACTTGGAAGCATTCCAATGTCATGTAGGTGGTATACTAAAGGGGAGGTCTCCCTTGGATTAGCCACCGTAAAGATTTAGCTACTCATGATTAAATGAGAACCAACAATGTACTGAGAATTCATTACAAGGAAATGAAATGCTTGGTGAAGTAAATGCAAGAAACGTAAACTAAATGAGAAGTCATTCAATACCCATTTACAGCTAAGAAATTTAAGAACATTGAAGCATTAATGGTGAAAGCTTTAATGGAAGATTGAACTTGAAAACAACTAGACATTAATGACATTCAAAGCATTAAAGGAAGCTTCAAATGTTCTTACATCAAAATTAGAAGACAATGTATGTAAGAAACTGTAAAAATATCAACTTCTCTCTCTAACTACACTATTCATCTTCTTTCCCCCCACTCTTTCTCTCTCTATATTCTAAGGTGTAATGTATTAAGTGCTGAACAATGAAGTCCTCGCCAAAAAACATGCTTGGAGTGATGGCCTAGCTTGTAGATGTGATCTCCATCCATAGAGCTGCAGGAGGAATGGGCTGGACAGGGGGGTGCAGATCTTGTCTGCGCACCCAGCTTCTCCTCTCTTCTCTCTCCTCATTGATCACCATGGCTCCAAAAGTCTAAAGAGTGGTGTGAAAGGGATTAATAGTGTTGTGGGCGTGTCAGAGGAGTGTGGGAGACCTGTTGGTGGGACCCTCAAGGTAGTAGAGCATGGCTGCAGAATTTGGGCAAAAACAGTAAAGCGTACCAGTACGCATACCAGTACCCTGAACTCCAGTAGCCTCAATGTAGTGGTATGCGTATCGGTACGGTTTGGCTGATTTTCCTATTTTTTTGATTTCTTCCTTTCCTAAGCTATCCTTAAGCCATCCGTTCATCTTCATCATCCCCAAACCATCTACGAAGGCTTTATTTAGCATCATTTGGCGCCTTNGCAAGTCCTTCTTCGGTTAGGGAGCACTTTTGCACACACACGCACATTTTGTTCACACGCACATTTTGCTTCGGGTGTGTTAGTGGACCCAGAGAAGGTCGAGGCAGTTATGAGTTGGACGAAGCTGAAGTCAGTCTTTAAGATATGTAGTTTCTTGGGGTTAACAGGATATTATTGGAGGTTCATTCCTGACTTCTCCTGACTAACTGCACCTATGACTAGGTTGACCAGGAAGGAGATTAAGTTCCACTAGGATGACTAATGTGAGTGGTCATTCCAAGAGTTGAAGAAGAGACTTACTTCAGCTCCTATTCTTATGATTTGGAGAGGGCAAAGAGGTATACATTGTATTGTGATGCCTCAAAAGATAGACTTGGATGTGTTTTGATGGAGTCCTGGACAGTGGTAGCTTATGGCGATAGTTGAAGAGCCATGAGCAAAACTACCCCATGCATGATATGGAATTGGAGACCGTTCCCTTTACATTGAAGGCATGGCACCACTATCTGTATGGAGAGCAGTTCAAGATTTTTTCGGACCACAAGAGTTTAAAATACATCTTCACTGAACGGGACCTCAACATGAGGCAATGCAGGTGGATAGAGTACCTAGTGGATTATGACTTCACTTTCCAATATCATCCTAGCAAGGAAAATGTGGTGGCTAATGCACTCAGTCGAAAGTCACGGGGAGTCAAGGCTAGTATAACTTCCCGGGAGTGGCGGTTGCTCGAGACAGGTGGCAGTTGCTCAAGCCAGGGGACAGTCTTAGAGCACTCTGTGGAGTCTGGTGGCTATGCCTTCCCTATTGAGCAGGAATATTGAGTACCAAGGGTAGGACAAGGAGATATTGTCCATTAGGGATCGGGTACAATCAAGTACAAGAGACAAGGGCTGGACCATTCATGCAGATGGTAGTCTTTGGTATAGGGGAAGGATTATGGTTCCCTAGTCTTTAGATCTGAGAGAGGAGATTCTCAAAGAGTTCCACTGCTCTCATTTTTTCATGCATCCAGGTGGCATGAAAATGGACCATAATCTTCATCGCCAGTACTATTAGAGCAGAATGAAAATACACGTTGGTGACTTTGTTAGTAGATGTCTCACGTGTCAACAGGTCAATCTAAGAACTATAGACCAGTAGGGTTGCTCCAACATTTAGAGGTGACTGAGTGGAAATAGGAGTACGTCTCTATAGATTTTGTGACCCAGTTACCACAGACTTCGCATGGGTATGACGCAGTGTGGGTGATTGTGGACCGGGCTACAAAGTCGGCACACTTTATGGTTGTGCGGGTGGCCTTTACACTAGAGAAATTCAGCAAGTTGTACATACGAGAGATAGTTCGATTACACGGGGTACCTGTACCCATAGTATCAAATCGGGATCCTAGGTTCACGACCAATTTTTGGGAGATTTTTCAGCGGGTTATGGGGACACAGTTAGGGATGAGTACAACTTTTAATCCCCAAATGGATGGTTACCTGATTAATTTTGTTGCAAATTCCTAACCTGTCAATGCCATCCCTTAATGTGTGTGTATGATGTGTGTGAAGGGGAGTGTCACTCTACTTTAGGATGATGTCAAAAGAAAGGGCAAGGGAATGATGTAAAATGAATTGTGCAAGTGGGCAAAAATGCTTCCCAAGCGTAAGAAGACTTTTGCAGGTCGTGTTTTACTTGGAAGCATTCCAATGTCATGTAGGTGGTATACTAAAGGGGAGGTCTCCCTTGGATTAGCCACCGTAAAGATTTAGCTACTCATGATTAAATGAGAACCAACAATGTACTGAGAATTCATTACAAGGAAATGAAATGCTTGGTGAAGTAAATGCAAGAAACGTAAACTAAATGAGAAGGCATTCAATACCCATTTACAGCTAAGAAATTTAAGAACATTGAAGCATTAATGGTGAAAGCTTTAATGGAAGATTGAACTTGAAAACAACTAGACATTAATGACATTCAAAGCATTAAAGGAAGCTTCAAATGTTCTTACATCAAAATTAGAAGACAATGTATGTAAGAAACTGTAAAAATATCAACTTCTCTCTCTAACTACACTATTCATCTTCTTTCCCCCCACTCTTTCTCTCTCTATATTCTAAGGTGTAATGTATTAAGTGCTGAACAATGAAGTCCTCTCTTGCCAAAAAACATGCTTGGAGTGATGGCCTAGCTTGTAGATGTGATCTCCATCCATAGAGCTGCAGGAGGAATGGGCTGGACAGGGGGGTGCAGATCTTGTCTGCGCACCCAGCTTCTCCTCTCTTCTCTCTCCTCATTGATCACCNCCGGGCTACAAAGTCGGCACACTTTATGGTTGTGCGGGTGGCCTTTACACTAGAGAAATTCAGCAAGTTGTACATACGAGAGATAGTTCGATTACACGGGGTACCTGTACCCATAGTATCAAATCGGGATCCTAGGTTCACGACCAATTTTTGGGAGATTTTTCAGCGGGTTATGGGGACACAGTTAGGGATGAGTACAACTTTTAATCCCCAAATGGATGGTTACCTGATTAATTTTGTTGCAAATTCCTAACCTGTCAATGCCATCCCTTAATGTGTGTGTATGATGTGTGTGAAGGGGAGTGTCACTCTACTTTAGGATGATGTCAAAAGAAAGGGCAAGGGAATGATGTAAAATGAATTGTGCAAGTGGGCAAAAATGCTTCCCAAGCGTAAGAAGACTTTTGCAGGTCGTGTTTTACTTGGAAGCATTCCAATGTCATGTAGGTGGTATACTAAAGGGGAGGTCTCCCTTGGATTAGCCACCGTAAAGATTTAGCTACTCATGATTAAATGAGAACCAACAATGTACTGAGAATTCATTACAAGGAAATGAAATGCTTGGTGAAGTAAATGCAAGAAACGTAAACTAAATGAGAAGGCATTCAATACCCATTTACAGCTAAGAAATTTAAGAACATTGAAGCATTAATGGTGAAAGCTTTAATGGAAGATTGAACTTGAAAACAACTAGACATTAATGACATTCAAAGCATTAAAGGAAGCTTCAAATGTTCTTACATCAAAATTAGAAGACAATGTATGTAAGAAACTGTAAAAATATCAACTTCTCTCTCTAACTACACTATTCATCTTCTTTCCCCCCACTCTTTCTCTCTCTATATTCTAAGGTGTAATGTATTAAGTGCTGAACAATGAAGTCCTCTCTTGCCAAAAAACATGCTTGGAGTGATGGCCTAGCTTGTAGATGTGATCTCCATCCATAGAGCTGCAGGAGGAATGGGCTGGACAGGGGGGTGCAGATCTTGTCTGCGCACCCAGCTTCTCCTCTCTTCTCTCTCCTCATTGATCACCCTGGCTCCAAATGTCTAAAGAGAGGTGTGAAAGGGATGAATAGTGTTGTGGGTGTGTCAGAGGAGTATGGGAGACCTGTTGGTGGGACCCTCATGGTAGCAGAACATGGCTGCAGAATTTGGGCAAAAGCAGTAAAGCGTACCGGTATGCATACCAGTACCCCAAACTCCAGTAGCTTTAGTGTACCGGTATGCGTACCGGTACCGTTTGGCTGATTTTCTAATTTTTTTGATTTCTTCCTTTCTTGAGCTATCCTCAAGTCATTTGTTCATCTTTATCATCCTCAAACCATCTAGGCAGGCTTTAAGAAGCATCATTTGGCACCTTTCATTTGCAAACACCACAATTCTTCATTAATAGCTCAAGTAGTACAAGTCCACACATTTAATCCCCAAAAACAAGTGAAAAAGGAATGTATTAGCACATAAAATATGCAATGCTTTGTGCTAATCACACCCCCCAACTTGAGTTTTGCTAGTCCCTTAACAAACTTTCTTTTCAAAACAAAATACCAAGAATATCATACAACAATCCATTTAAGTAAACAATTCACCCAACAATCAAAATACAAAAATCATAATGCAATTATCAAAATGAACTTGGGCAAGATTGAACAGAAATTATGGTTTTCCATTAATGTGTTTCACGTTGGAGTACATGGAGTCAAATATCAAAAAGAAACAAAATGGCCTAAAATCTACGGACTCTTCTCATAGGCCAATAATTCCATCCTAACTTTGTACACTCCAACTCACAAGAAACAGATAGACACCACAAATCAACCTACTCCTCCTCATCATCCTGCTCATCATCACCATCACTGTCACCATCCTTATCAAAATCGCTCTCATCGTCCACACCATCTTCAGAATCATCCCTATCAGAATCATCCTCATTATGATCCACCTCAACCACTGTAGAGGCAGAGGGAATAGGTGTAGAGGGGCCAACAGTCGGTGGTGGGGGTACTTTTTGGGACAGGCCTCCCTCGAAAGGTGTGCATAAATAGCTCCTTCATCATTGCCACCACACCCTACATAGTAGCCTCAATCCCATGCACTGTAGGCTCTAATGCATCGAGGAGCTGAGGGATCGCACGTTCTGGTGCAGCTATGGGTGGCCCAGCGGATGAAGATGGTTCGGGGGCCATAGACTCAGAACCTAGCATCTTAGCTCGCCTNCTGAGAATTCATTACAAGGAAATGAAATGCTTGGTGAAGTAAATGCAAGAAACGTAAACTAAATGAGAAGGCATTCAATACCCATTTACAGCTAAGAAATTTAAGAACATTGAAGCATTAATGGTGAAAGCTTTAATGGAAGATTGAACTTGAAAACAACTAGACATTANATGAAGATGGTTCGGGGGCCATAGACTCAGAACCTAGCATCTTAGCTCGCCTCCCCAGACTCATTGCTTTTATTTTCCTTCTACTGGTCCTGTCAATGGCCCTAGTTTTGGGGGGAGTGAGCTTGTCAAAGGCGTATGCCTTAACTTTGAAATGCTTGCGCATTCGNTTCCCCAGACTCATTGCTTTTATTTTCCTTCTACTGGTCCTGTCAATGGCCCTAGTTTCGGGGGGAGTGAGCTTGTCAAAGGCGTATGCCTTAACTTTGAAATGCTTGCGCATTCGGGTCACCAAGCTCCCGTATGGCAATTTGATCATAGGCTTTTGCGTCTCCACAAAGTCTTTCAGTTCCTGCCAGATGAGAATACCGAAGTCAACTACCTTCCCTAACATGACTGTGTCTAATAGGGCCAACTTCTCCATGTTTGTTTCTTTTCCGCATCTCTCGGTAGAAGATTGTAATGGAGAAGTTTATTCAACAATCCATACGGGTGCTCCAACCTGCCACTTTGAATGTACTAGGATCCTCATACATCATCTTAACAAATTCAAAAATTTTCTTGGCGCGGGTGATGTTATGAGGATAGACTAGTGTAGAACTAGGGGGCTTCTCACACTCCCCCAAGAGTGTGGCAATTGATATCAGGGGTCACCACAAACGCCTTACCCCGAACATTAGTTTTCAAGACCTCCACTTCATCCATCTCTAACATAGGGAGTGTTTGATAGAACTCCCTGCACATTTACAAGTTATACCCATCAACGGGCTCAAACCAAAACTTCATACCATGTGCTCCGATGATATTTACAACCTCATTTCTTGGGGTAAGGGAAATGTGGTTCAGGTATCGTTCACAAGTGACACCCTCCTCCTGGATTAGTTGGTCCCTAGCCTCATTATTGGCTTTCTTTCTCCGCTCCCTTGTATCCTTACTCGATCCCTCACCACTTCTCCTGTAGCTACTTGGCTTAAGTGATTGAGGGTGATCGAATTCGGTCCTCTTGGTTCGGGCCATGTAAAGTAACAGTGCCCCCATAGTCAAAAAAGTAAAAAGGGTCTAGAAGAAACCCTCAATCGGGTCCATGGTCTCTTGGAGAATCAGTATAGAACGGGCCATCTGAGAGATTTTAGGAGAATTTGAGAAATGAAGAGAGAAGAGGGTTTGGGGAAATTTCGGCACTTAGGGTTTCAAAAGTTTGATTTCCACCGAATCACAGCACAAGGGAGAGGATTTGAGAGGTTGAAGGAAGATTAGCGTGATTTGGAAGCCTAAGGGGTGATTCGGGCGAGAGAGGAGTGAAAGGGGGGTTGTATTTTAGGGGGAAATGAAAGGTGTTCTGAAAGAAGTTGATTAAAAGCCCTAAACTTTGGCATCCCTGGCAAAGCGTACTGGTACGGTTTGGCTCTAGTTGCAAATTTCCACTGATGAGCAAACTTTCACCACTCTTTTCCATTTTAGGACTTCCCCTATACATTCTAACACTCTCTTTATGACCTCTACTCTACCCTAAACATATACTCCACTTGTAAATTACAATTTGAACCATCATGCCCAATTGAATACTGAAATTGCAATGCGATTTAAAATTTTGATGCATTCAATGTACAAGGCATGAATTTCTATCCTTAACTATCAAAATGAACACCCAAAATCCACATCACATAATTAACAACATGGGCATTCCTCATTCATTTGAAATATCAAAAACTTGAGCTATATTCCCCCATTTTGCAAGCATGGAGCTATTTTAATACATTTCTCAGATAATTGAACAAAGCACACATGAGCAAGACCATAGTCTCAAATACTAGTCTAAAGTATGCACCTAAAACTTCATGTTCAACTCATGTGTGAGGGAGTTAAACAAGTAATTTGAGCATTTACGCAACAGAATTCACATTTGAATAGCTAGCCAAATTCAGCTTCAATGCAAAATTCACCCAGGGTCACCCTTAAACAAAGAAATACACTTATGTTATCTTGGTATGCACTCCATGTGTACATGCGGGATTGAATCTTGTGTTCAAAACAAACTGTGCTCGCATGTAATCCAAAAATAAAGTTCATATATGAAAAATAAAACAACCTTGGCATAATCTCATGAAAGGAATGTTAGGGCATTAGATATCAAAACCAACTTTTCTTGTTTTTTTTTTTTTTAAAAATATGCATCTCCCATGCTTCTCTATATCATTTAGGACTTTCAAAGGTTGTACTTAGGCCTTGGGTGGTAAAGAGGTAAGTGAAATGAAGGATATAGGATGACAAAGAGGGTTGTTCCGAATGAATGACCTTTAGTTCAAAAAGATCTCCCTTTTATGGGATTTCTAGGCTAACACCATCACCACACTTTTCGTTTCTTTTCTTTCTTTTCCTTAACATTTTACTTTTATTTTGTTCATTGTTTTCTTCTTCTCACCCATTTTCTTCCTTTTCTTGGATTTTCATTCTCTTTTTTTTTTCAACTCTTCGGGCATCACAAACAATCATCCCTTGCTTGAATTTCCACACCACATTTCATTTATTTTTGCAATCACTCATTTCTAGCTACAGGAACAACCCAGGTAAGGTAGATATTTCTTATTTTCATCGGCTTGGTCAAATGAGTGGCATAGAAAACGAATTTAAATTAGGCTTAATCATGGCACTAGGGATAAACTTTTCACAAGAAAAAAGGGTTAAGGCTCAAAGTATTTCAAAGATGGCCTAAAATCACTTCCAGATACGCATGAAAACAAGTGTAATTAGACTATTGAACAAATTTGACATTGAAAAATTGTTCTTTGAGTAAATGTAAGTTCCCTCCCAAAATGTTTTGGCACAAAAGCTCTCATGTTTCCTTACTCATCTCCACTACTTATGTCAAGCCCAAAAACAAGAATTCAATCCGTAAATTGCTGAAATTACATATTCAAAGGTTACATACAGTTGAGTTCAAAAATCAATATATATGTGATACTCATGCCTAGGATCAATTTCCATAGTATGCTCATGTGCTCAAAGTTCACATAAAGATCAATATATCATCCAACCCAACACTCTGAACAAGGGAATACAGATCAACATTCAGATATTTTTCATCAAAAATTTTCAAAATTTTATCATAAATACCCTAATGTAAGCAAAAGTCTGTATCACAAAATATTTTCGCAAAATTGGTGTATCATGCAAGTGGTGCACCATTCCCCCAACTTGAATCATGCATTGTCCTCAATGCAACAAAAAAGTATAATATGCAATGAAGGACGATAAAAAGATGAGTAGGGTTAGAGAACACCTTGCAATTGAGGTTCGACAAAAGCACCAATATCTGAAACTAAGAAAAACAATACTATTCAACCAAATAAAGTAAGTGACATGAAATAAAAATAATATAAGTAAATAAAAGCAACTGTACTCGAGAAAGGATAAACACTTGCTACTCCTCCACCAAATCTGGATACACTGGGTCAATTAAATCCTCCTCTACCATTTGTCCTTCAAACCCTCAAAGAATGGCTTAAGTCTTTGGCCATTTACCTTGAATGTCTAGCCATTCACAGGGTTTGTGACATCCATTGCTCCGTTGGGGTAGACCACTTGACAAGATAGGGGCCATCCCAACGGGATCGAAGTTTTCCTTGGAAAATGGAGAGACGGGAGTTGTATAAAAGCACTTTCTGTTCGGGTTCAAATGACTTCCTTTCGATAGATTTGTCACAAAAAATTTTAGCTCGTTCCTTGAAATTTTGGAGTTTTCATACGCATCCCTCCTAATCTCTTCCAATTCATTCAGCTCNGAAAAATTTTAGCCCGTTCCTTTGAAATTTTGGAGTTTTCATACGCATCCCTCCTAATCTCTTCCAATTCATTCAGCTCTAACTTTCTTTTCTCTTTGGCCATTCTTAAATTGAAGTTCAGGGTTTTGATGGCCCAATAGGCCTTGTGTTCCAATTCGACCGGCAGATGGCAAAAGAGTCTTATAGGCGGTACGGTAAGCCCATAGGGCATCAGTTAGTCTATTTGACCAATATTTCCTATTGGGGTTCACCTTTTTTTTTAAAATGTTATTGATCTCCCTATTGGCCAACTTAGCTTGGCCATTGGTCTATTGGTGGTAAGCGGTGGATACCTTGTGAGTGACGCCATATTTAGACATTAAAGATGTAAATGGCCTATTATAGAAGNCAAAGTTCACATAAAGATCAATATATCATCCAACCCAACACTCTGAACAAGGGAATACAAATCAACATTCAGATATTTTTCATCAAAAATTTTCAAAATTTTTATCAATAATTTTCAAAATTTTATCATAAATACCCTAATGTAAGCAAAAGTCTGTATCACAAAATATTTTCGCAAAATTGGTGTATCATGCAAGTGGTGCACCATTCCCCCAACTTGAATCATGCATTGTCCTCAATGCAACAAAAAAGTATAATATGCAATGAAGGACGATAAAAAGATGAGTAGGGTTAGAGAACACCTTGCAATTGAGGTTCGACAAAAGCACCAATATCTGAAACTAAGAAAAACAATACTATTCAACCAAATAAAGTAAGTGACATGAAATAAAAATAATATAAGTAAATAAAAGCAACTGTACTCGAGAAAGGATAAACACTTGCTACTCCTCCACCAAATCTGGATACACTGGGTCAATTAAATCCTCCTCTACCATTTGTCCTTCAAACCCTCAAAGAATGGCTTAAGTCTTTGGCCATTTACCTTGAATGTCTAGCCATTCACAGGGTTTGTGACATCCATTGCTCCGTTGGGGTAGACCACTTGACAAGATAGGGGCCATCCCAACGGGATCGAAGTTTTCCTTGGAAAATGGAGAGACGGGAGTTGTATAAAAGCACTTTCTGTTCGGGTTCAAATGACTTCCTTTCGATAGATTTGTCACAAAAAATTTTAGCTCGTTCCTTGAAATTTTGGAGTTTTCATACGCATCCCTCCTAATCTCTTCCAATTCATTCAGCTCTAACTTTCTTTTCTCTTTGGCCATTCTTAAATTGAAGTTCAGGGTTTTGATGGCCCAATAGGCCTTGTGTTCCAATTCGACCGGCAGATGGCAAAACAGTCTTATAGGCGGTACGGTAAGCCTATAGGGCATCAGTTAGTCTATTTGACCAATATTTCCTATTGGGGTTCACCTTTTTTTTTAAAATGTTATTGATCTCCCTATTGGCCAACTTAGCTTGGCCATTGGTCTATTGGTGGTAAGCGGTGGATACCTTGTGAGTGACGCCATATTTAGACATTAAAGATGTAAATGGCCTATTATAGAAGTGTGATCCACCATCACTTATCATTGCGTGGGGCATCCCAAACCTCAAAAAAATGTTCTCTTTGAGAAACTTAACCATGACCTGGTGGTTGCTGGTCTTGGTCGGGATAGCCTCCACCCATTTGGACACATAGTCCACTACCAAGAGAATGTATAGGTAACCAAATGATATAGGGAAAGCACCTATGAAGTCGATGCCCCAACAGTTGAATATTTTGAGCACGAGTACAAGGGAGAGGGGCATCATGTTTCTTTGGGTCACACTACCCAAATGTTGGCATCTGTCGCATTCTTTACAAAACGAAACACAGTCTTTGTTAAGTGAGGGCTAGTAAAAACCTGATTGAAGAATTTTTGCCAAAGTTTTCTTTGTTGAGAAGTGACCACCGCATGCTTGTGAATGGTAGAATGAAAGGAATTCCCGCTGTTCATTTCTTGGTATGCATGTCCTCATTACTTGATTAGGGCAGTACTTGAACAGGTACGGGTTGTCGAAGTAAAAGTACTTCACATCTGCCATAAATCGTCTTTGATCTTCTGGGCCCTAATGAGGTGGTATCTGTCCTGTTGCAAGATAGTTAGATATATCAACATACCAAGGACACACAGAATGAATTGAAAGCAATTGCTCATTAGGGAAAAAGTCAGGGATAGGAAGGTGCTAATCGGCCTCTTGCACCACAAGCCAGGATAAATGATCCGCCACCACGTTTTCAACTCCTTTTCTGTCCTTGATCGTCAAGTTGAATTCTTGTGGGAGAAGTATCCACCTAATATTTCTTGGTTTTGCATCCTGCTTAGACAACAAATACTTCAAAGCAGAGTGATTAGTAAAGATAACAATAGGTGAACCTAGGATGTAAGAACGGAATTTATCTAAAGCAAATACTACCACTAGTAGCTCTTTTTCTATGGTAGTGTAATTCATTTGAGCCTCATTGACCGTTTTGCTAGCGTAGTATATCACATACAGTCTATTTTCCTCTCTTTGACCTAGCACTGCGCCAACCGCGTAATCACTCGCATCACACATTAGCTCAAAAGGTAGATCCCATCTGGGTGGTCGCATGATCGGAGGTGTGACTAGCATGCTTTTAAGGTTTTTAAAGGATGCCTCACAATCATCCGACCACTCGAATGGGACCTCCTTAGACAGTAAATTGGTTAAGGGTCGGGCCAATACACTGAAATTTTTTATGAATCGACAATAAAATCCGNTTGATTGAAGAATTTTTGCCAAAGTTTTCTTTGTTGAGAAGTGACCACCACATGCTTGTGAATGGTAGAATGAAAGGAATTCCCGCTGTTCATTTCTTGGTATGCATNCGCATGCTTGTGAATGGTAGAATGAAAGGAATTCCCGCTGTTCATTTCTTGGTATGCATGTCCTCATTACTTGATTAGGGCAGTACTTGAACAGGTACGGGTTGTCGAAGTAAAAGTACTTCACATCTGCCATAAATCGTCTTTGATCTTCTGGGCCCTAATGAGGTGGTATCTGTCCTGTTGCAAGATAGTTAGATATATCAACATACCAAGGACACACATAATGAATTGAAAGCAATTGCTCATTAGGGAAAAAGTCAGGGATAGGAAGGTGCTAATCGGCCTCTTGCACCACAAGCCAGGATAAATGATCCGCCACCACGTTTTCAACTCCTTTTCTGTCCTTGATCGTCAAGTTGAATTCTTGTGGGAGAAGTATCCACCTAATATTTCTTGGTTTTGCATCCTGCTTAGACAACAAATACTTCAAAGCAGAGTGATTAGTAAAGATAACAATAGGTGAACCTAGGATGTAAGAACGGAATTTATCTAAAGCAAATACTACCACTAGTAGCTCTTTTTCTATGGTAGTGTAATTCATTTGAGCCTCATTGACCGTTTTGCTAGCGTAGTATATCACATACAGTCTATTTTCCTCTCTTTGACCTAGCACTGCGCCAACCGCGTAATCACTCGCATCACACATTAGCTCAAAAGGTAGATCCCATCTGGGTGGTCGCATGATCGGAGGTGTGACTAGCATGCTTTTAAGGTTTTTAAAGGATGCCTCACAATCATCCGACCACTCGAATGGGACCTCCTTAGACAGTAAGTTGGTTAAGGGTCGGGCCAATACACTGAAATTTTTTATGAATCGACAATAAAATCCGGCATGGCCCAAAAATGACCGGATGCCTTTGATGGCTCATGGCATAGGGAGGTTGGAGATGGCCTCCACCTTGGATTTGTTGACTTCAATACCCCTTGTCAATACTATATGGCCAAGCACAATTCCCTCCGTCACCATAAAGTGACACTTTTCCCAATTCAAGACTAGATTCTTCTTTTCACATCTTGTTAGAACTTTATCCAAATTTGTCAAACATCCATCGAATGAATCCCCAAAAAAATGAAAAGTCATCCATGAAAACCTCTACTATCTTTTCCAGCATGTCACTGAAAATCCCCCTCACGCAGCATTGAAAAGTCCTCGGAGCATTACATAGTCCAAGCGGTATGTGGTGGTAGGCGAAGGTACCATAGGGGCACGTGATGGTGGTCTTCTCTTGATCTTCCAATGCGATTTCTATTTGATTGTAGCCAGAGTACCCATCTAAAAAGCAATAGAATAGGTGCCCCGCTACTCTTTCCAACACTTGGTCGATGAACGGCATTAGGAAGTGATCTTTTCTTGTGCAAAGGGTAAGCTTCCGGTAGTCAATGCAAACTCTCCATCCGATAATCACCCTTGTCGATATGAGCTCATTCTCATCATTTTCTACCACCGTAACTCCAGATTTCTTAGGTACTACTTGCGTGGGGCTAACCCACTTACAATCGACAATCAAAAAAATGATGCCCATGTCAAGTAGTTTCAACACCTCATCCCTCACCACCTCCGTCATGATGGGATTCAATCGTCTTTGTGGTTGTCGAGAAGGCTTGGCGTCCTCCTTAAGATAAATGTGATGGGAGCAAATGAGAGGGCTTATTCCCTTGATGTCTACAATGGTCCACCCAATTACTCCTTTATGCCTTTTCAATACCTCCAAAAATTCTTCTTCATGTTCCACATTCAATGTTGAGCTAATAACCACCGAAAATGTTTCACCTTCCCTGAGATAAGGATATTTCAAATGGGAAGGTAGTGGCTTCAATTCCAAACTGGGATTTTGCTCGTTTGAAAGAAAGATTTTCTTTTCTTGATGGGGTAACTCCTCGAATATAGGGATCCACCTTTCCACCCCTTTCAAATCTTCTACCCCCTTTTGCTCATCAAATTTCTCAAGATCAACAATTCCTTCTTCCTTGAACTTTAACAGCCCCTCAAGCTCCAAGTGTTCCTCAACCAAAGTGTCGATTCTATTAACCTCACTTACTTCCTCATCATCACCTGGTTGCTTTGCCAAATTGAATACATTGAGCTCCATTACCATATTCCCAAATGCCAGCTTCATGAGACAGTTCCTACAATTTATCACAGCATTAGATGTAGCAAGGAAGGGTCTTCCAAGTATTACGGGGATTTGGGAGCTAAGGTTTGCAACAGGGTGTGTATCAAGTACAATAAAATCGATAGGGAAGTAAAATTTATCAATTTGAACTAAGACATCCTCAACTACTCCCCTTGGTGTTTAGGTACTGCGGTCTGCCAATTGAAGTGTGATTGAGGTGGGCTTTAACTCCTTAAGCTGAAGTGGTTGATACACCGAGTAAGGAAGAAGGTTCACACTTGCCCCTAAATCGAGGAGTGCTTGCTCCACTCGATAATTTCCAATGGTGATGGCAATGGTTGGACAGTCGGGGTCTTGGAATTTCGGAGGAGTGTTGGTCCTCAATATTGAGCTCACTTGCTAGGTGAGGAATGCTTTCTTGTGGATATTCAGTTTCCTCTTCACTGTGCATAAGTCCTTCAAAATCTTAACACATGATGGAATTTGCTTGATGGCGTCGAGGAGTGGAATGTTAATCTTCACTTGCTTAAACATTTCCAAAATATCAGCATAATTAGCCACCTTGATAGGTGGCTTCAAACGACTAGGAAACGGGGCTGGCATGGGAGGTACAAGCACACTTTTACTAATCAATTTTTCTTTCTCAACTACCTCACTTTCTTTCTTTTCACTCACCTCACCCTCATCTGTGTTGCCCATCATTTTTTTTCTTTTTGCAAAGTGGTTTTGGGTGAAACCTTTGGCATAACAAATTTATCCATTTGTTTGCCACTACGAAGGGTGGTGACTGCCTTGAGTTGCTCGCAACTCTCCTTGTTGTTCTCAAAAGACTCGATCACATGTTGTCCCTTAGGGTTCTCCTGGGGTTGAGCAGGGAATTTCCCCTTTTCTTGTTGTGACAACCCTATGTGATTGGTGATCTTTGTGAGTTGAGCTGCCATGTTGTTAAGAGTTGTGGCAGTTTGGTTGTTGATGGAAGTTTGGCTTTGGATGAAGGACTGAAACACATCCTCCAAGTTCCTCTTATGGGGAGGTTGGTAGGTGGAAGAATTGGATGGTCCTTGTTGGGAGAAGCTTTGGGGAGGTGGAGTTTGGGAGAAATTTTATGGGGGCGGATTTGATGAATACCCTTGCGGATTGGACTGGCGGTATTGAGAGCTAGACGCTTGCCCTTGACCTTGGTATTGATTTTGGTATTGACCTTGCTTAAGAGGCACGGGAGATGTGTATGTGTTTAAGCCATGAGGGATGGGGTTATCATTTCTTCGACTGAAATTAGGGTGATTACTCCACCCAGATTATATGTGTTTGAGTGAGGGGAGAATGATTACCTTTTTTGGTTAAATACATGCACTTGCTCATGGTACGCTTCCTTAAGCGCTGAAATGTTGGGGCACTTCGATATGGAATGCTCCACACTCTCGCAAATCGAGCAAGACTCCTCGGTCCTTAACACATGTGACAATTCATGCCTCCTATTGACTTCAAGACTCTTAACTTTCCTTGACAATTTAGCAATATTTGAAAGCAAGTCTTCCTGATCTCTCAAGTCATATATCCCACTCCCATGTGGTTGACTACTAACCGAAGACATCCTAGGTACATCATTAGGATCCCTAACGTCCCAAGATTTTGTATTTTGGGACAGTGTACTATAGTAGTCTAGGGTCTCTGTTCAAGAACTCGCCATTGCACATCATGTCAATGAATTGTCTATGGCTTGGTGTGATTCCTTCATAGGAGAAACTTACCAGTTGCCATGATTCAAAGCCATGATGTGGTATGAATTGTATCAACTCCTTGCAGCGATCCCAACATTGATAAAATTGCTGATTGGGCATCTCAGAAAAAAATTGAATTTCCTTTTTTAAAGCAGTGGTTCTATGAACCGAAAAAAAATTGTTCAAAAATTCAACAAGCATTTGAGCCCAAGAGGTAATGGATTAAGGTTGCAAGGCATACAACCATGATTTGGCTTTATCACTGAGGGAGAAAGGAAATAATTTCAATCGAGCTAAGTCCTCCATAGCATAGTTAGCATTGAAGGTTGCAACTATATCTTCAAACTCCCTTATGTGCAAGTAGGGGTTTTCCTTTTCAATCCCACAGAATGTAGGAAGTAGTTGCAACATCCCTGGCTTAACTTGGAAGAGGTGATCTTGGACCGGTAAGTGGATGCATGACGGTGTGGTGCTATGGGTTGGTTGAAGGAATTCCCTCATGGACCTCATTGGAGGGTCCATTTGGAAGTTATTCCCTTCATTCACAGGAGGGGGAAATTGCATATGTGGATTAGGCATTCTAGGTTCAAGCACTCCCCCACCCCTTTGAACATTTGGCATTCTAGGTTTGGGCACTCCCCCACCCCTTTGAACATTCAAATTGGCACCAAGATTATCAAATTTATCATCCACATCCTCGGGTGGGTTTTGGTCAATATTCATGTCGGGGTCTAAGGGTTGTCTAACCAATCGATTTTGTTTCGTCCCTTCCCCATATGTAGTAAACTATCTACAAATCAAATTATACACAAACAAGGACATATATACATGGAAGGACGTACCTCAGCCCATGATGAAGATCACAGGACTTACCTTTGTTGTCTGGAAATCACCTTCTCGATTTGATACTCTACATTCCCAGGCAACAGCGCCAAAAATGCTTGATTTATTTCGTTGCAAATTCCTAACCTCTCAATGCCATCCGTCAATGTGTATGTATGATGTGTGTGAAGGGGAGTGTCACTCTCCTTTAGGATGATGTCAAAAGAAAGGGCAAGGGAATGATGGAAAATGAATTGTGCAAGTGGGCAAAAATGCTTCCCAAGTGCAAGAAGACTATTGTAAGTCATGTTTTACTTGGATGTATTCCAAGGTCGTTTCCTCGGAGAAGCATGTGAATCATTTTGAAAGTGAGTTTTGTGGAAACAAAGTGTAAAATCTTTTGTAGTTGATTTTGGTTTGTAAGTTGTGTTGTGATGAAAATAAGTTGGAAAACAAGTGTTGGCCAACCCGAAGGGTTCACTCCGATGAGAATACCGAGTCAACTCAAAACCTTCATTCAGTGGTGCATAAGTGAACTCTTGATTTGTGAGAAGTGAGGGACATAACAGAAATGAGTTTCCAAGCATAACCCGTGACAATGCCTATGGGATATCAAGGATTCACACTCCGGTCCACCCTCAACCCAGTCAAACCGAACCATCGTACACCGAGGGGAGGAGAGGGGATGAGTTGCAGGAGGAATAGGCTGGATAGGGGGTGCAGACCTTGTCTGCACACCCAGCTTCTCTTCTCTTTTCTCTCCTCATTGATCACCATGGCTCCAAAAGTCTAAAGAGTGGTGTGAAAGGGATTAACAGTGTTGTGGGCGTGTCAGAAGAGTGTGGGAGACCTGTTGGTGGGACCCTCAAGGTAGTAGAGCATGGCTGCAGAATTTGGGCAAAAACAGTAAAGCGTACCAGTACGCATACCAGTACCCTGAACTCCAGTAGCCTCAATGTAGTGGTATGCGTATCGGTACGGTTTGGCTGATTTTCCTATTTTTTTGATTTCTTCCTTTCCTAAGCTATCCTTAAGCCATCCGTTCATCTTCCTCATCCCCAAACCATCTACGAAGGCTTTAAGAAGCATCATTTGGCGCCTTTCATCTGCAAACACCACAATTCTTCATTAATAGCTCAAGTAGCACTAGTCCACACATTTAATCCCCAAAAGCAAGTGAAAAAAGAATGTATTAGCACATAAAATATGCAATGCTTTGTGCTTATCACACCCCCCAACTTGAGTTTTGCTAGTCCCTTAACAAAATTTATTTTCAAAACAAAATACCAAGAGTATCATACAACAATCCATTTAAGTAAACAATTCACCCAACAATCAAAATACAAAAATTATAATGGAATTATCAAAATAAACTTGGGCAAGTTTGAACAGAAATTCTGATTTTCCATTAATGTGTTTCAAGTTGGAGTACATGGAGTCAAATATCAAAAAGAAACAAAATGACCTAAAATCTATGGACTCTTCTCCTAGGCCAATGAATCTATCCTAACTATGTATACTCCAACTCCAAAGAAACAGACAGACACCACAAATCAACCTACTCCTCCTTATCATCCCCCTTATCATCACCATCATTGTCATCATCCTTATCAAAATCTATCTCATCGTCAACACCCGCTTCAAAATCACCCCCATCAGAATCATCCTCATCATCATCCACCTCAACCATTTTAGAGGCAGAGGGAATAGGTGCAGAGGGGCCAGCAGTAGGTGGTGGGGGTACTTCTGGGACAGGCCTCCATGGGAAGGTGTGCATAAACCGCTCCTTCATCATCACTGCCATACCCTGCATAGTAGCCTCAATCCCATGCACTATAGCCTCTAATGTATCAAGGCGCTGAGGGATCGAACATTCTAGTGTAGCTGTGGGTGGCCCAACAGATGAAGATGGTCCGGGGGCCATAGACTCAGAACCTAGCGTCTTAGCTCGCTTCCCCCGACTCATTGCTTTTCTTTTATTGCTACTGGTCCTGCCAGTGGCCCTAGTCTCGAGGGAAGTGAGCTTGTCAAAGGCGTATGCCTTAACTTTGAATTGCTTGCACATTTGGGTCACCAAGCTCCCATATAGCAATTTGATCATAGGGTTTTTCGTCTTCGCAAGGTCTTTCATTTCCTGCCAGATGAGAAGAGTGAAGTTAACTACCTTCCCGGACATGACTGCATCTAACAGGACTAACTTCTCCATGTTGGGTTTCTTTTCCGCACCCATCAGTAGAAGATTATAATTGAGAAGTTTATTCAACAATCCATATGGGTGCTTTAACCTCCCACTTTGAACTTTCCCTTTGAATGTACCAGGATCCTCATACTTCATCTTTACAAATTTAGAAATTTTCCTGGCGCAGGTGATATTATGAGGATAGACTAGTGTAGAACTAGGGGGCCTCTCGTACTCCCCTAGGAGTGAGGCAATGACATTGGGGGTCACCACAAATGCCTTACCCCGAACATTAGTTTTCAAGACTTCCACTTCGTCCACCTTTGACACCCGAAGTGTTTGATAGAACTCCCTACACATTGACAAGTTATACCCATCAACGGGCTCAAAACAAAACTTCATACTATGTGCTTCGATGATCTTTACAGCCTCAGTTCTCGGGGTAAGGGAAATGTGATCCAAGTATCGTTCACAAGTGACACCCTTCTCCCGGATTAGTTGGTCCCTAGCCTCATTCTTGGCTTTCTTTCTTTGCTCACTTGTATCCCCATTTGATCCCTCACAGCTCCTCTTGTGGCTAATTGGCTCCAGTGGTTGAGGGTAATCGGATTCGGTCCTCTTGGTTCGGGCCATGCAAAGCAACAGTGCCCCCATTGTCAAAAAAGAAAGTAGGGTGAAAAGGAGACCCTCAATCGGGTCCATGGTCTCTTGGAGAATCACTACAGAATGGATCATCTGAGAGATTTTAGGAGAATTTGAGAAATGAAGAGAGAAGAGGGTTTGGGGAAATTTCAGCACTTAGGGTTTCAAAAGTTTGATTTCCACTAAATCACAACATAAGGGAGAGGGTTTGAGAGGTTGAAGGAAGATTAGTGTGATTTGGAAGCCTAAGGGGTGATTCGGGCAAGAGAGGAGTGAAAAGGGGGTTGTATTTTAGGAGGGAAATGAAAGGTGTTCCGAAAGAAGTCGATTAAAAGCCCTAACCTTTGGCATCCCAGGCAAAGCGTACCGGTTTGTGTACTGGTACTGAGAACTCTAGTAGCCTCAGAGTACCGGTATACGTACCGATGTGGTTTGGCTCTAGTTGCAAATTTCCCCTGCTGAGCAACCTTTCACCACTCCTTTCCATTTTAGGACCTCCCCTATACATTCTAGCACTCTCTTTATGACCTCTACTCTACCCTAAATATATACTCCACTTGTAAATTACAATTTGAACCACCATGCCTAATTCATTACTAAAATTGCAATGCGATTTAAAATTTTGATGCATTCAATGTACAAGGCATGGATTTCTATCCTTAACTATCAAAATGAACACCCAAAATGCACATCACATAGTTAACAACACGTGCATTCCTCATTCATTTGAAATATCAAAAACTTGAGCAATATTCCCCCATTTTGCAAGCATGGAGCTATTTAATACATTTCTCAGATAATTGAACTAAGCACACATGAGCAAGACCATAGTCTCAAATACTAGTCTAAAGTATGCACCTACAAATTCATGTTCAACTCGTGTGTGTGTGAGTTAAACAAGTAATTTGAGCATTTACGCAACATAATTCACATTTGAAAATGCAGAACTCACCAAGGGTCACTCTTAAACAAAGAAATACACTCATGTTATCTTGGTATGCACTCCATGTGTACATGTGGGATTGAATCTTGTGTTCAAAACAAAGTGTGCTCACATGTAATCCAAAAATGAAGTTCATATATGAAAAATAAAACAACCTTGGCATAATCTCATGAAAGGAATGCTAGGGCATTAGATAACAAAACCAACTTTTCTTGTTTTTTTTATTTTTTTATTTTAAAGTATGCATCTCCCATGCTTCTCTAGATCATTTAGGACTTTCAAGGGTTGTAATGAAGCCTTGGGGTGGTAATGAGGTAAGTGAAATGAAGGATATAGGATGACAAAGATGGTTGTTCTGAATGAATGACCTTTTTTTCAAAAAGATCTCCCTTTTTTGGGATTTCTAGGCTAACACCATCACCACACTCTTTGTTTCTTTTTCTTTATTTTCCTTAACATTTTCCTTTTCTTTTGTTCATTGTTTTCATCTTCTCACCCATTTTCTTCCATTTCTTGGATTTTCATTCTCTTTTTATTTCAACTCTTCGGGCATCACAAACAATCATCCCTTGCTTGAATTTCCACACCACATTTCATTTACTTCTGCAATCACTCATTTCCAGCTTTAGGAACAAACAAGGTAAGGTAGATATTTCTTATTTTCATCGGCTTGGTCAAATGTGTGGCATAGAAATGAATTTAAATTAGGCTCAATCATGGCACTAGGGATAAACTTTTCACAAGAAAAAAAAGGGTTAAGGCTCAAAGTATTTCAAAGATGGCCTAAAATCACTTCCAGATACGCATGAGAGGGCATTGTACAATCGAGACAAGTCAGTCTATTATCCAAATGCACCTAACCAAAACAAGTGCAATGAGACTATTGAACAAATTTGACATTGAAAAATTGTTATTTGAGTAACTGTATGTTCCCTCCCAAAAAAGTTTGGCACTAAAGCTCTCATGGTTACTTACTCATCTCCACTACTTATATCAAGCCTAAATACATGAATTCAATCCGTAAATTGCTGAAATTACATATTCAAAGGTCACATACAGTTGAGTTCAAAAATCAATATATATGTGATACTCACGCCTAGGATCAATTTCCATAGTATGCTCATGTGCTCAAAGTTCAGACAAAGATCAATATTTTATCCAACCCAACACTCTTAACAAGGGAATACAAATTAACATTCAGATATTTTTCATCAAAAATTTTCAAAATTTTCACATAAATACCCTTAATGCAAGCAAAAGTTTGTTTCATAAAAATTTTCCACAACATTGGTGTATCATGCAAGTGGTGCACCACTCCCCCCAACTTGAACCATGCGTTGTCCTCAATGCAACAAAAAATACATGATATGCAATGAAAGACAGTAAAAAGATGAGTAGGGTTAGAGAACACCTCACAATTGAGCTTCAAAAAAAGTACCAATATCTAAAACTAAGAAAAACAATACTATACAACCAAATAAAGTAAGTGACATGAAATAAAAATAACATAAGTAAATAAAAGCAACTGTACACGAGAAAGGATAAACGCTTACTACTCCTCCACCAAATCCGGATACACCGGGTCAATTAAATCCTCCTCCACCATCTGTCCTTCAAAACCCTCAAAGAATGGCTTAAGTCTTTGGCCATTGACCTTGAATGTCTGGCCATTCACAGAGTTTGTGACATCCACAGCTCCATTGGGGTAGGCCACCATGAGAAGATAGGGGCCATCCCAACGGGATCAAAGTTTTCCTTGGAAAATGGAGAGACGAGAGTTGTATAAAAGCACTTTCTGTTCAGGCTCAAATGACTTCCTCTCGATAGATTTGTCATGAAAAATTTTAGCCCATTCCTTTGAAATTTTGGAGTTTTCATACGCATCCCTCCTAATATCTTCCAACTCATTCAGCTCTAACTTTCTTTGCTTTTCGACCATTCTTAAATTGAAGTTCAGGGTTTTGATTGCCCAATAGGCCTTGTTTTCCATTTCGACCAGCAGATGGCAAGCTTTTTCATAGACAAGCCGATAGGGAGACATTCCCAAAACAGTCTTATAGGCGGTATGGTAAGCCCATAGAGCTTCAGTTAGTCTATTTGACCAATCTTTCGTATTGGGGTTCACCATTTTTTCTAAAATATTCTTGATCTCCTTATTGGCCAACTTAGCTTGGCCATTGGTCTGTGGGTGGTAAGCGGTGGATTCCTTGTAAGAGACGCCATATTTAGACATTAAAGATGCAAATGGCCTATTACAGAAGTGTGATCCACCATCATTTATCATTGCGCGAGGCATTTCAAACCTCGAAAGAATGTTCTCTTTGAGAAACTTAACCATGACCCGGTGGTCGTTGGTCTTGGTCGAGATAGCCTCCACCCATTTGGACACATAGTCCACTATCAAGAGAATATACATGTAACCAAATGATATAGGAAAAGGACCCATGAAGTCGATGCCCCAACAGTCGAATATTTCTATCACGAGAACAGGTGAGAGGGGCATCATGTTTCTTCGGGTCACACTACCCAAACGTTGGCATCTATTGCATTCTTTACAAAATGAAACACAGTATTTGTTAAAGTGAGGGCCAGTAAAAACCTGATTGAAGAATTTTTGTCGAAGTTTTCTTTGTTGAGAAATGACCACCGTATGCTTGTGAATGGTAGAATGAAAGGATTTCCCGCTGTTCATTTCCTGGTCCGTATCTCCTCATGACTTGATCAGGGCAGTACTTGAATAGGTATAGGTTGTCGAAGTAAAAGTACTTCACATCTGCCATAAATTGTCTTCGATCTTCTGGGCTTCAATGCGGTGGTATCTGTCCTATTGGAAGATAGTTACATATATCAGCATACCAAGGACACACATAATGAATTGAAAGCAATTGTTCCTCAGGGAAAAAGTAAGAGATAGGAAGGTGCTGATCAGCCTCTTGCACCACAAGCTAGGATAAATGATTTGCCACCATGTTCTCAACTCCTTTCTTGTCCTTGATCGTGAAGTTGAATTCTTGTAGGAGAAGTATCCACCTAATGAGTCTCGATTTAGCATCCTGCTTAGACAACAAATACTTCAAAGCAGAGTGATCAGTAAAGACAACAATAGGTGAACCTATGATGTAAGAACGGAATTTTTCTAAAGCAAATACTATCGCTAGCACCTCTTTTTCTATGGTTGTATAATTCATTTGAGCCTCATTATGCGTTTTGCTAGCTAGTATATCACATACGGTCTATTTTTCTCCCTTTGACTGAGCACTACACCAACCGCGTAATCACTCGCGTCGCACATTAGCTCAAAAGGTAAATCCCACCTGGGTGGTCGCATGATTGGAGGTGTGACTAGCATGCTTTTATGTTTTTTAAAGGATGCCTCACAATCATCTGACCATTGGAATGGGACCTCCTTAGACAGTAAGTTGGTCAAAGGTTGGGCCAATACACTAAAATTTTTTATGAATCGACAATAAAACCCGGCATGGTCCAGAAACGACCGGATGCCTTTAATGGCTCTTGGTGTAAGGAGGTTGTGCTTGCTTATTTTCCTTGTTATCCCTAACCCCTAAATATCATCCCTCAAAACGTATTTTATATGGATGCAGGGGAATTTCACTCTCCCTTTAAATAGTGTCAAAAGAAAGGGCAAGGAGATGGGAAAATGGGATGATGGAAATGTGTTATGTGTATGAACAAAATTACTCCCCAAGTTCAGGGAGATTTTTGTTGATTGTGTTTTACTTGGAGGTACTCCAAGGTCGTTTCCACGGGGAAGGATGTGAACCAAAGGGAAGGTGATTTTTGGTGAAAGAAAGTGTAAAATCTTTTGTTGTTGAAAGTTGTTTGGTGAAGTGTGTTTTGGTGAAAATGAAATGAGAAACAAATGTTGGCTAATCCTAGAGGTCACTCCAATAGGGATACCATCTCAACTCGAATCCCTCCTCCAATAGAGTATAAATGATAAATTGATTCGTGGGAAGCTAGGGATAAGATGGGTGCGTATCTAAGCATAAACCTTTACTAGGCCTACGGAATATCAAAGACTCACCAACTTATCCACCCTCAACCCAGTCAAACCGAACCATTGAACTCTAAAAGAAGGGAGGAGAATGAGTTGAAATGGCATCCCCAAGTGGAGGTTCCCCTTGGTTTTGCCAACTAATGGATTTAGCTACTCATGCTTGGGATGAAATTAACAATGAAATGAGAATGCATTGCAAAGGAATGAAATTCTTGAGTAATTAAATGCAAGCAAACATAAGCTATAAGTGAAAGCAATGAATACCCATTTTAAAAGTAAGAAAAAGAACTTTGATGCATTGATGGTGAAAGCTTTAAAAGATAATTAAACTTGCAATGAACTTGTAGGAACTAGCATTAATGACATTCAATGAAGCTCCAAAGATTCTTACAGGAGATTACAAGACAATTTATTGAGGAAAATATAAAAATCTCAATTTATCTCTCTAGAATACTATTCATCATCTTCTACCCAGACTCTCTCTCTCTCTATATTCTCTGTAATGTATCAAGTCCTGAACAAAATGGAGTACTCCCTTGCCAAAAACATCCATGGAGTGATGGCCTAGCCTGTAGATGTGATCCTCATCCATAGGGCTATAAGAGGAATGGGCAGAACAGGGGAGTGCAGACCTTGTCTACACACCCAGCTTCTCTTATCTTCTTTCTCTTCATTGATTATCATGGCTCCCAAAGTCTATAGAGAGGTGTGAAAAGGGATGAACAGTGTTGTGGGCATGTCAGAGGAGTGTGGGAGACCTGCTGGTTGGACCCTCAAGGTAGCAGAGCATGGCTGCAGAAATGGGGGAGATTCAGCAGACAATATCGGTACCCCGAACTCTAGAGCCAAAATTGTATCGGTATTGCGTACCGGTACTGTCTGTTATAAAGGCCAAACCGTACTAGTACTGCGTACCGGTACTGTTTCTGTATTTTGACTGGTTTTCTGATTTCTTCAATTCCTGAGCTCTCCTCTAGCCACTCTTTCATCCTCAATCACCTTAACTCATTTGAGAAAGTCTTAAGAAGCATCATTTGACATCTTTTATCTACAATCACCAAATATTTTCATTAGTAGCTCAAGTAGTGGAATTACAATCATTTAATCCCCAAAAGCAAGTGAAAATGGAATGATTAGCACATGAAATATGCAATATTTTTGTGCTAATCACACCCCCAAACTTGAGTTTTGCTAGTCCCTTAGCAAAATTTATTTTTCAACAAGAAAGTGGGAACAACATACAAGAATCCAATTCAATAAATAATTCACCCCATCAATAAAAAAAAATGCAACAATCATACAACAATTAAGAAAATAAACATGGACAAGATTGAAAAGGAACTGTGGTTTTCCATTAATGTATTGTAAAGTTGGAGTACATAGAGTAGGACATCAAAAAGAAACCAAAACGGCCTATGACCCCATCCTAACCATATACCATCTAACACTTAAAGAAAAACAAAACTCCTATTCATCACCCTCTCCATCATCATCATCCTCTCCATCATCTTCCCCAGACTCTTCATCTTCCCTATACTCCTCGTCATCATCCTCTCCATCATCCTCATCATCAGCCTCAACTGCTGTGGAGGAGAGGGAGCAGATGCAGAAGGGGCTGATGCTTGTGGAGTGGTTCCTTCTGGAATGGGCCTCCCTGGGAAGGTATGCATGGATATCTCTCTTAGCATGGACATCATCCCCTGTATTGATGCCTCGACTGCATCCAGATACTGGGAGACTGAGTGTGCTGGTGTAGCTGAGGATGGCCTGGGAGCCTCAGCATTAGAACCCAGCGTCGTAGCTCGTTCTCCCTTACTCATTGCTTTTCTCTTCCTACTACTGGCTTTGCCAATTGCCCCGGTCTCGGGAGGAGTGAGCTTGTCAAATGCATAGGCCTTTACTTTGAAATGCTTGCACATCTGGGTTACCAAATTCCCATATGGCAAATTGGTCATCGACTTCACTTTCACAACAAAGTCTTTCATTACTTCCCATATGAAGAGTGCAAAGTATATCATTTTACCTGACACGACAACATCAAAAAGGCCTAACTTCTCCATATTCGGCTTCTTTTTAGCAGCCTTTGGGAGCAAATTGTAATGGAGAAGTTTATTCGTAAGCCCATACACATGCTTTAACCCTCCACTTTGAAAAGTTCCCTTGAATTGAGTGGGATCCTCATACATTAGAGCCACGAATTTTTCTCTAGTCTTGGCTATAATGACATTGTGAGGATAGACATGCGGTAATGGTGGTGGTCCCCTATATTCTCCAAGAAGAGTGGCTATGATATCGGGTGTCACCTCGAATATTTTACTTCCCACGTTAGCTCTCAAAACTTCCACACCGTTCACCTCAGCCACCCTTAGCGTTTGGTAAAATTCTCTACACAGTGACAAATTATACCCATCAACGGGTGTAAACCAAAATCTCATGCCATGTCCCTCAATGATCTTCACAACCTCATGCCTTGGGATCAGTGAAAGGTGATCAAGATGACGCTCACAAGTCACACTCTTCCCTTGAATCCACTGGAGTCGTACCTTGTTCCTAGTCTTCTTCCTTTGCACATTTGGGTCCTTGCTTGACCACTGCTTCTCTTGTGACTATTGGAATCCTCAGGTGGAGAGCAACTGGGTCCAGGTCTTTTGGTTTGGGCCATGCATAGCAATAATGTGCCCATCGAAAGAAATGCAAAGGGGATCAAGAAAAGACCCTCAATTGGGTCTATGGCCTTAAGAACAACATCCAAGTGATGAGCCATGTAAAATCTCTTAGAGAGATTGGAGGAAATAGGGATGAATGAAACTTATGGGAATTCAGCACTTAGGTTTTCACAGGGGTGGATTACACAAAATTAAAGCTCAAAGAAAGGAGGAATTTGGAGTTGAAAGAGAGAAGGGGGAATTTGGAGGCTTGAGAGGTTTTCGAGTGAGAGAGAGAGTCTTAGGATCTGTGATTAGAGGGGGAAAGTGAAGGTTACCCGAAAAAATAAAATTTAAAAGCCCTAATTTCTTTCATTTCAGCAGACCGTACCAGTACTCAGTACCGGTACCCAGTACCAGTACCCCAAACTCCAGAGGCAAAACCATACGTACTCTTTGCCTTGTTTTCCAAAATACTCCTGTTGAGTAACACATCTCCACTCCCTTCCACTTAGGACCTCCCTAAACATTCTACCACACTATTTATGACCTTTACTCCTTCCTAAAATGTATTACACTTGTAAACCACAATTTGAACCATCCTGCCCAAATTATTACTGAATTTGCAAAAAGTTATTTAAACTTTTGATGCATTCAACGTACAGGAAATTGATTTCTATCTTTAACTATCAACATGAACACCCAAAATGCAAATCTCATAATTAATAACCCGGGCATTCAAAATTCATTTCAAACATCAAAAACTTGAGCAATATTCCCCCATTCTGCAAGCATGGAGCTATTTAATACATTTCTCAGATGATTGAACTAAGCACACATGAGCAAAACCATGGTATCAAATACTAGTCTAAAGTATGCACCTACCCATTAATTTTCAAACTCGTGTGTGTGAATTGAACAAGTAATTGGAGCATTTACACAACAGAATTCACATTCGAATAGCCTACCAAATTCAGTTTCAATGCAAAACTCACCAGAGGTCACTCTTAAACAATGAAATGCACTCTAGTTCTCCTGGTATGCACTCCATGTGTACATGTGAGATAGAATTTTGTGCTCAAAACAAAGTGTACTCACATGCAATCCAAAAATGAAGTTCATATATGAAAAATAAAACAACCTTGGCATAATCTCATGAAAGGAATGCTAGGGCATTAGACAGCTAAACCAACTTCTCTTGTTCTTTAAAAGTATGCTTCCCCCATGCTTTCTCTAGATCATTTAGGACTTTCAAGGTTTGTAATGAGGCCTTGGGGTGGTAATGAGGTAAGTGAAATGAAGGATATAGGATGACAAAGAGGGTTGTTCTGAGTGAATGACCTTTATTTTAAAAAAATTCTCCCTTTTATGGGATTTCTAGGCTAACACCATCACCACACTCTTTGTTTCTTTTCTTTCTTTTCCTTGACNAAACAATCTCCCTTTTATGGGATTTCTAGGCTAACACTATCACCACACTTTTTGTTTCTTTTCTTTCTTTTCCTTGACAGTTTCCTTTTCTTTTTGTTCATTCTTTTCTTCTTCTCAACTATTTTCTTCCTTTTCTTGGATTTTCATTCTTTTCCATTGAACTCTTTGAGTTGCAATATCATTGATCCCTTTGTTTGAGTTTCCACACCACCCTTCCTTTACTTTTGCAATCACTCATATTTAACTTCAAGGAACAACCAAGGTAAGGTAGATATTTCTTATTTTCATTGGCTTGGTCAAATGTGTGGCATAGAAACGAATTTAAATTAGGCTCAATCACGAAACTAGGGATAATCTTTGCACAAGAAAAAGGGTTAAGGCTCAAAGTATTTCAAAGATGGCCTAAAATCAGTTCCAAGTATACATGGGATGGCATTGTATAATCGAAACAAGTTAGTCTACTATCCAGATGCACCTAACCAAAACAAGTATGATGAGACTATTGAACAAATTTGACATTGAAAAATTGTTCTTTGAGTAAATGTAAGTTCTCTCCAAACAAGGATTGACATTAAAGCTCACATGGGTTCTTACTCATCTCCACTACTTATGTCAAGCCTAAAACATGAATCCAATCCATAAATTGCAGAAATTACACATTCAAAGGTCACATACATTTGAGTTCAAAAATCATTACATATGTGATATTCATGCATATGGTCAATTTCCATGGTATGCTCATGTGCTCAAAGTTCACAGCAAAAATAAATATGTCATCCAACGCAGTTGAATCTGGGCTAATCATTTCCCCCCATACCCCATGGACCTACTGTTGATAAGGGGTTAAAGGTATTAATGAGATTTTTAATTCGGTAGACCATATATCTTGTTCCATACGACCTCTTTAGCTTTCCACTCCATTGCATTTTTTAGGATTATTTCTCCATTTGGTAGCACCATTGTTGGAGAAGATGAAGAGAAGCATGGAGATGGAGATGCTTTGGTGAGTGACACCTTGGAAAGGGAGAGAAGCTTGGGTGGCACTATGGATATGAACTTGGGCAACACCAGGGAAGGCACAAGGCTGGGCGGTTTGATTAACCCTAATTAGTGCATTAATAACTTAGGTTATTAGGTTAATTGTGTTAATGAAATGAGTTAAAATAGTCAAAGTAAGTGAAATTAGGGTTAATGCGTTAAACTTGTTATTTTTTTGGGTTTTGTGCGTTAATGTCGAAAGTTAAGAGGATCAAAGTATGCAAGATAAAACATCAAGGGGAGGCAAGTGTAACTAAGCCAAGACCACACCAAAGCAAGGAGCAAACTCACCACCAAAATCTAGAGGTTTAGCACCGTCTGGATGGTGGTGATGGCATATGGACAGTGGCTAAACCACCTCGTCTCCATATTCTTCTCCCATTGGTCAGTTAATGCGGACAAAGCACCTGATTGGCCAGTCTATGTCTAACCACCTCAAGCACCTCCCTAGCCTCTATAAATAGGCCAGCTCAGCTTCATTCTGTGAAGTTCTTCGCCAGAGAGTGGAGGGAAGTTCAAGGAAGGTTAGGAAAGTTTAGAAAAAGTCAAAGAATGAGAAAGAGTGAGAAATAGTACAGTTAAGCCCTGCCGAACCACTTCCAGCCAGCCTTCTAGCGAGAATTTCTTACTTCTACACTTCTTTTATTCCTTTTTACTTGGAGGGTTGAACCTTTCCCACTTTTGTACCCTAACATCGTTCTACCGGTAGATTTTGCCCAGAAGTGCGAGAACGCTTGCAACTCATGCTCCACTTGCTTGGGGTCCCACATATGATTCTCTCACTTGTCCCCTGACATATTCTACATATATATATGCCTCCTACACCTAGTTGATGAATTTTGAGGATGGAGGATGGGAAATGAAGAGAGAGAAGGATGGAGGCATGGTGGGTCCAGGCTAGGCTTGTCCTTGGCTTTAGACTAGCTTGTCCAAAGCCAATCAACTCACCTCCCATTGATGGGGAGTCTGGACACAGGCTAGGGGAGCCTCATGGATGAAAATGCATCATCTCTACACCATATATTCAGCATTCCACAAGCTTTGAAAAGGAGGAGGCTACCTAAGCTTAGGAGTAATTTTAGTGAGAGAAGCTCCCAAGGAAGAAGATGAAGTTCTAGAGATAGAAAGCTTAGATTTTTGCATTTTCTTCACTCATTTTGCTTATAACAAGCTATAAGACTCTTTTAATCTTTGCTCCTTGCATTGTAATCTCCTTTATTTCAAGTATAGTCAAGTTTAAGCAATTGTTCTTGCACTCTTAAATTTCTACTGGGCATGGTCTACAACTTTTTCATTTTAGTGTGAAATGAATTTCTCTTTGTAGTTTACTTCTCTCTAGCATTAATACAAGTTCTAAGTTTCATTTCCATTTCTTCTACATGTCTCTTTACATTATGCATATCTTTCCTTTTATTATGAGTAGTTAGATTTTTAGTTGGCCAATCCAAGGGAGAATTCCTATTGGGTGTGCTAAATCAACTCTTTTTCATTCCTCCTTATAGTGTAAAATGATTTGTTTTGACTAGGTTGAGTGTGGATGTGGTTGTGAGTTCTTGATACACCGTTGACTTGTCACGGGGTATACTTGAATCCTTATCTCCATTTTTAGTCCCTCGCTTCCTACGAATCATTAAACATCTAGGCACCATTGGAGGAAGGTCTTGAGTTGATTTGATATTCCCATTGGAATGACCTCTTCAAATTAGCCAACACTTGTTTCCATTTCATTTTAATCAAAAACACAACTCACCAAAACTCAAACTTAAAGAATTTTACACTTTCTCTTTTTCATCAAAATCACATTCAACACAATTCACCTTCCTTCCCTGAGGAAACAACCTGGGAATACCCATTCCAAGTAAAACATGACATTGCAAGATTCCCTCTATGCTTGGGGAGCAATTTTGCACACAGACACACTAATTTCATTCCATGAATCCGTTTTCCCATTCCTTGCATCGAACCCGAGTGAGAGTGACACTCACCCACACATATAAGCCATACACACATTGAAGGTTCATGTTTGGAGGTTAGGGTTGACAGAAAACATCAAGCAATCATCAACCTTCTGGTTGAATAACTGTAGTGTTCCTCGTGAATGGCTTGCCTTCTGGTTCACTATGGTTGTTTAACTGATGCATGGTATAGGATGGCGATCGAATAATTCAAGTACTGCTCCTGAATCGCTTGCCTTCTAGTTTACTCGAATTACTTGATTGTTGCATGGAAATATACTTGTCGCCTAATCTAATCAGTTGCTGGATACGGTTCAATATACATCATATACATCATACCTACTAGTTAACTTTCCAGTAAAATGGGGGTTAATTGTTGTAAGGTGGAATTTTTGATAACCAAAACAATATAATGCATATGGAATCCCTGAACTGAAGGGTACCTTTTTATTATTGCATTTCCATAGTTTTAATTAAGTTTATTTTAAGTTGTTCTATGCTCACACCACCAGCTATTTCACTACATTTTGTATCTATAACAGCTTCACTGTTTCTATTTTGATTTCCAATATTTAACTCCCTATTGGTTCGACCTCGAACTTAAATTGAGTATTATATTACAATTTGACCACTTATTCTTGGGTGTACAACACTATTCAGGTGGATTGAGTCACGGTGCCATAGGCAACACCATAGAGGACCCAAGAAAATTGATGATGTCTTTGGTGATCCCGTGGTTGATTGATCAACGATGAAGGCTCTTTATGTCACTATGATGGTGACTTCCCCTCCTCCTAGAAAGGGTGAGATCTGATGCCCCCAATTCTTCTCAACTGAGGTCTGATGGTCCTGCTGTTTCTCGAAAGGTGGGGTTTAATGCCCTCAGTGCTTTACATAATTATCCTACTTCTAGCAGTAACGTGGTGTCCCTGTTGCAAGATGTGAATTATGGCTAAGGAGAGGCTTTGGAAGTTTGTGCATTTCTATAAAATTCACGTACTAAATATTCAAATGCAGGAGCAACAAAGTTGACATAATTTAACCAACCACGGACAGTAAGATTTTGTCTAACACCAATATTCTCAAAATCTTCATAAACAATAGGCCATTTATTAATAATAGTCTCAGAAAGAAAATTAGTATCTTACCAGACTTGTTGTTCAATGGTTTTAAACAAGTATTAAAGATATTTCTTGCTTCAGGTTTCTACGGAGGTGCTTCGGGTTGCCACAGAGGTGCTTTAGGGTGCGAAGATTGACCTCTCATTTCCCAACTCAAAGATTCTCGTGTTCTAAGTCTTGGGTCCATGTTTTTCTTGATTTCTCTCTAAACTTCTGTTTTTAACAGATTCCGATTGATAAGAACCTAGAAAATGGCACAGTTAAGTGTTTAATCAAAAGAAATTTGAAGAAAAACAGAGATTTATAGCAAATTTGAGGAGAAAATGCAAAGGAGAGGCGCTAGTTTTTGAATTTTTTTGTGAGGGAATTCTAAAAAATGCATTGATTCACACTTGCTAGTATTTAAATGGATAGTACCGTTTGGATGCCACCACTGATTCGTGCGTAAAGTTAACAAATTTTACTATGCCTTTCTGGATTAATTGTGCTTTGATGGAGTTTAAGTAATGACATTTCAGGTCCTAAAGTGAACAAAGGCTCAAGAACAACAAAAATCACACTTGAACGTAACACCAGCACAATAGAGAACAAAATTGCAAAAGGTTGGAACAAAGAAAGAACGTTCGAACGTCAACCCATGTTCGAACGTCCTCTGAAATCCTACCAAGACCAGCTGTTGAGACATGGCGTGTTGCAGTCAACCACGTTCGAATGCCAACTCACGTTCGAACGTCCTCTGGAATCTTGAGAAGACTACACCACTGGAACCTGGCATCTTGCAAGAACCACAGAATAGAAGTACATGAGTACAAAATTCGAACGTTGTCTTGAGTGACTGAGGACCAAGTTGCTAAGTGTAAAGTCAAGTTTGTTCAAGACGTATGAAAGTGACCAAGTCAGTGACCACAGGCCACTTGGGTGGAAGGAATCAGACCCCATTTGGCGTTCGAACGCCCTCAAAGCAAAGATACAGAAAATGTTCGAATGCCATATCACGTTCGAACGTTATTCAAGAAAAGACAGACTTAACGTTTGAACGCCAGATAATGTTAGAATGTCCTCTGCAGATTGCCTACAGAAGAGTTGATTCCCATGGGCGGAAGACACTATTCACTCATCCTATCTTATCTCCTACCCCCCTTACCTTTCCTTGCCTAATAAATACTCCCATGTTGGGAGCTTAAAGGCCATTCTTCCTCTTGTAGAGTGAATGAGGGAACAATCTTTTCTCTTGTAAAGTAGAAAGTTTTAAGTAATCTAGTTCTTGAACATTTCTTATCTATGTCTATGTTTTCATTTGTATCAACCATGATGGAGGGTTAGACTCCTCTTGTAGTTGAAGTCTTTTATTTACTCATGCTAAGTCTTTACATTCATATTGTGACAACCATGATGGAGGCCTACACTACCCTTGTAGTTGTACTTGCTTTTATTTACAAGTATCAAGAGAGATAGCTCAACTTTTGGTTGTGGTGGAAACCCTCCAAAAGTAACTAGCTTTCTTCTACTTTCGTGAAGGGTGGGACGTGATTCACTTATTCTTCATTGAAGATTAGCTTTTTGTTTATTGTACTCTCACTTAGCAGCTCCTCCACTTGGAGAGATGAATATCACTCTTTTGTCTAGCAAGAGCAAAGCCATGACAAGTGAGTAGTTCTTCATTCACTCTTTAGTAAGAGGTGATGAATATGTAAAGATTACCTGGAAGTTATGTTTGTGCAACTCCTTTATGCTTTAATGATTTATATTCCACTTGTTCATTGGATGATTGAATGCATCTAGAAAAGCTAAGGTACTTTGTATAACCAAGGGTTCCTTCTATGATACGGATGACTTTAGCATAGAAAGACCCAGTGGTTCAAGGCCAGCACCCCGGCTAGCTCTTCATGACATCTTTTCAATCTCCAACATTATTGTGCTTTATTCAAAGAATGGACCATTAATGCCATGGTTAGATGCCTTGTAGAAAAACTTGCTTGTTTGTAGACGGATTAAGTCTCGACACAAACTCTTGTAAACTTCTAGAAAGACATCGGAATCATGTGCTTAATGCTTACAGTCTATCTTTATCCTCCGATTAACTTGCTGTTGACATGGGAGTTAATTGAGTCATAAAGCACAAACATAATAAACCGGATAATCAATTATGTGTTCTAATCCTCGAGCTAAAGGGTGGCTGTTACATTTTGAGGATCTTATATTTTGTCTAGAAAACTCTTGGAAAGAATTTGACATTTTATTCAGGAAATCCCACAACTTCAAATCCTCAAGATTTCCAGTTACTTGGTCTCTATCACTGCTTACTTCTAAACATTAATCATAGTTCCTTGTAGATTCGACTTTGGATTTCACCGGATTATTAGTATAACTTGATCGCCTGCACTTGGGTGTACACATTTCGGATCAAGTCAAGTTTTTGGTGCCGTTGCTGGGGAACCAAAAAAGGTGTTTTTGAGAAAAAGGTGAAAAGACTTTCTTATCTGTGTGAATATTTGTTAATTATTTTTTATGTCTGAGAAAACTCCTCAATATCAAAATTTGCTGGTAGAGTCTTCTGGGTCTGTGAACCAANATATCTATGTGAATAGTTGTGTTTAAATTTGTTTTAATTATTTTTTATGTCTGAGAACGCTCCTCAATATCAAAATTTACTGGCAAAATCTTCTGGGTTTGTGAACCAACCTGAACTATCTTCACCTAGATCAATAGCAGACTCTTGTGAAAGTAGAATGGCAAATGATGAGAGACGAGGAGAAATTCCTGTGAGGGAGGAAGAAGTGCCCAACATTCGAACTTTGCTGGATTACTTAAATCCCACAAGGAATAGTGTCCCCTCTTGTTTTGTTTTCCCTGAAAGTGCACCCCTATTTATTGTAAAGACGGGGACAGTTCAACTACTCCCTCTATTCCGTGGACTCGAAATAGAAAATCCATATCTGCACATAAAAGAGTTTGAGGAAGTATGTGGAACGTTTCAAGACACTTCTGAGTTAGCCAAAATGAAACTTTTTTCATTTTCGCTAAAGGATAGAGCTAAACAATGGCTACATTCTTTAAAAGCTCTTTCAATACTTGACTGGCAGGCACTGCAAAATGAATTTTTAAGAAATGTTTTCCCTTTACACCGCACTAATGCATTGAAAAGACAAATCATGAAATTTTCGGTCAAAGAAGGAGAAACCTTTTACCAAAGTTGGGAGAGATTCAAGGATCTACTCCAGTCTTGCCCGCACCATGCTTTTGAGAACTGGACTTTGGTAGGATTTGTTTATGACTCCTTGCCCACTAGACTACGTCAGTTTGTCAAAATAATGGCTCAAAGAGTGTTTATGAGTAAGAGTCCAGAGGAGGCATTCAATTTTTTCGACACCATATATGACAGTTCTCAGATGTGGGACTCAGCCTCCCCTACCATTATTGAAACCAAACCATCTACTTCCCAAGGGGGTAAGTATGTCTTGAAAGAAGACGATGACATAAGAGCCAAAATGTCCACCCTGTCTCTAGAGCTTGAAGCTATAGCGATGAAAAAGGTTCATCAAGTTGATGTTAGCTCTCCCACAGAACAAGTGTGTGGAATCTGTGCACTGACAGGACATCCTACTAGAGAGTGTCCTATAATCCCAGCATTCAAAGAGGTTTTGTTGGAGCAAACAAATGTTGTCTCCAATTTCAACAAGCCTTACTCCAACCCCTACTCTGAAACATACAATTCAGGATGACGGAACCACCCAAACTTTAGTTGGAGAAACACCCAGCCAACTCCAACGAACCAACAACAAGGTTCACACCCACCACCTCAAGGACCTCCCGCATACCAAGCATACCAACCACCACAAAAGAGGAGCCTTGAGGACATACTGAATCAATTCATGCACAACCAAATAAATTACAACAATAGTTCCACTCAGGCTTTTACTAATTTCAAAACCCAGACCACTCAATCTTTCGAGGATCTTGAAAGCCACGTCCAAAAGTTGACCCAATCCATGACCACACATGAGAAGGGCAAGTTTTCTGTCCAACCAAAACCAGCACAAGGCCAATTTCAAGTAGGAAACCCTTCAAACATGGAAAATCCACAAGGCCAAGCCTAAGCTGTCACTACACTAAGAAGTGGCAAGGTGATTGACAAGACCATCAGAAACATGCTAATCCTAAAGCCAAAACCAAAGTCAATCCCAGTCAACTCACTACTTGAGCTTGAATGTGTGAGAGAAGAGGAACCCGAGCCCATGATTGAACAAGAATCACGGCCATCAAGGGAAGAAGAACCCTCAGTTCTATTCCTGCTCCTTTTCCTTATAGACTCAAAACTGCACAAAAGTTGAATAATCAGCCAAAAATTTATGAGCTTTTCAAGCAAGTAAAAATCAATATCCACTTCTGGATGCAATCAAATAGGTTCCATCTTATGCCAAGTTTCTGAAAGACTTGTGCACAGTCAAGAGAAGACAGAATGCTCAAAAAAGAGCCTTCTTGACAGAACATGCCAGTGCCTTGCTTCAACATAAAACCCTACCAAAATACAAAGATCCAGGGTGTCCGACTGTGTCATTTGTCATTGAAAATTTTAAAATTGAACAAGCACTATTAGACCTAGGGGCAAGTGTCAATTTGCTCCCATTCTTTATTTACCAGCAGTTGGGTATGGGAGAACTCAAATCCACAAATGTCACACTTCAGTTGGTAGACAGATCTGTCAAAATTCCTAGGGGTATTGTTGAAGATGTACTTGTCCAAGTGGACAACTTTGTGTTTCCTGTTGACTTCATCGTACTTGATACTCAACCAACAAAGTATTCAGAGAACCCAATTCCCGTCATTCTTGGTCGACCCTTCCTAGCAACTTCAAATGCACTAATCAATTGCAGGAATGAGGTCATGAAATTAACCTTTGGGAATATGACTCTTGAGCTGAATATTTTCAATGTTACCAAACACAAGGAGAGGAAAAGGAAGTGGAAGAAATAAACTCCGTTGAACCATTGGTCCAAGACCATCTAAATAACACATTCTGTGAAAATTCTACTGAACTTTCTCTATCAGAATCCATCACATCTAAAACAATAGATGATGATGCAAAGAATTGCCCAACTCGTGTTGTTAAGACATGGCCCCCCCAATTTGAGAAACTTTCACCAAGTGGCATAAAACCTCTCTCATCAAGTGATTGGCCACCAAAGCCTGAATTGAAACCTCTCCCATCTGACCTCAAATATGCATTCCTAGGAGAAGGCGAGTCGTACCTAGTAGTAATTTCATCTAAGCTCACATACTTGCAAGATTCTAAACTGACTGGAGTTCTTAAAAACCACGAAAGCACTATTGGGTGGACCATCGCTGATTTGAAAGGTATAAGTCCATTAATCTGCAATCATACCATATACCTTGAAGAGGACTCAAAACCATCTCGTCAAATGCAGCGACGACTGAACCCTCACATGAAGGAAGTTGTGAAAATGGAAGTGCTTAAACTCTTAGATGTAGGGATAATCTTCCCCATCTCCGATAGCAAATGAGTTAGTCCAACCCAAGTTGTGCCCATAAAGTCTGGGGTCATAGTGGTCAAAAATGAAGCAAATGAACTAGTACAAACTCGAGTCATCACAGGAGATGTGTATTGATTATCAGAAACTTAATTTGGTAACTAGGAAAGATCATTTTCTGCTTCCATTTCTTGACCAGGTTCTAGAAAGAATTGCAGGCCATGAATTCTACTGTTTCCTGGATGGGTATTCCGGATACAATCAAATTGAGATAGCACTCAATGATCAGGAGAAAACCACATTCACATGCCCCTTTGGCACTTTTGCATTCAAAAGGATGCCATTCAGACTTTGTAACGCTCCTACAACATTCCAAAGATACATGTTGAGTCTATTCAATGACATGGTCGAGAAATTTTTGGAAGTCTTCATGGATGACTTCTCTGTGTATGGTGACTCATTTGATTTGTGTCTGGCCAATCTAGAAAAAGTGTTGATAAGATGTCAAGAAGCCAATCTGGTGCTTAATTGGGAAAAATGTCATTTCATGCTAACACAAGGCATTGTCTTAGGTCACATTGTGTCGTCTGAGGGCATGAAAGTTGGCAAGGCCAAAATAGATATAATTGGGAACTTACCTGCTCCCAAGACTGTAAAAGATGTCCGATTATTTCTGGGACATGTAGGGTTTTACAGGAGATTCATAAAAGATTTCAGCACCATAGCTAAACCCATGTGTCATCTCCTGAGTCAGGACGTAATCTTTGACTGGAATGAAGCGTGCCAAATAGCTTTTGATAAGCTTAAAGACATGTTAATTTCTGCCATAATAATGCAACCCCCTAACTGGAGTCTACCCTTTGAATTCATGTGTGATGTAAGTGATTATGTTGTAGGTGCTGTGTTAGGACAACGAAAAGATAAGAAACCATATGTGATTTACTATGCAAGCAAGACTTTGAATGAAGCTCAAATGAATTACTCTACCACTGAAAAAGAATTGCTTGCTGTAGTTTTTGCTTTGGAGAAATTTTGTTCTTATCTCGTTGGTTCTTCTGTTGTTGTATTTACTGACCATGCAGGACTTAAATTTTTACTCACAAAGAAGGATGCTAAGCCTAGACTCTTAAGATGGATACTCTTACTTCAAGAGTTTGACCTGGTCATTAAGGACAAAAAGGGTGTCGAGAATGTGGTGGCAGACCATCTGCCCAGGTTAACTTATGAATTTCACGAGGATGGACTACCGATCAATGAGAAATTCACCGATGAACAACTGTTCATAATTGATAAGACTCCATGGTACGCTGGTATTGCCAATTTCCTTGCTACTGGAATACTCCCTCCATCTTTTTCCCCCACGGACAAAAATAAATTTCTGAGGGAGGTTCGTCACTTCTTTTGGGAAGATCCGTACGTATTTAAGTACTGTAAGGATCAAATCATAAGACATTGCATCCCCACTCAGGAAAGCAGACAGTTAATAACCTTTTGTCATTTTGAAACATGTGGTGGGCACTTCTCCTCAAGAAAAACCGTTGCAAAAATCTTGCAGTGTGGATTTTATTGGCCCACACTTTTCAAAGATGTCCATGCCTTTTGTTTAAATTGCGATAGATGCCAAAGGTTGGGAAACATTACAAAAAGAAACATGATGCCTTTGAATCCCATTCTGGTGATTGAAATATTTGACTGTTGGGGCATTGATTTTATGGGACCATTCCCTCCTTCCTTTGGCTATCTATACATTTTAGTAGCCATAGACTATGTATCCAAATGGGTTGAGGCAATTCCATGCTGGAATAATGATCACCAAACATTGATAAAATTTTTAAAAGAAAACATTTTGTCCCGGTTTGGAATTCCAAAATCAATCATAAGTGATGGGGGGTGCTCATTTTTGCAATCATCCCTTTTGGAATCGGATGAAAAAATATTTGATTTTTCATAAAATTGTAACCCCTTATCATCCACAAACTAGCGGATAGGCTGAATTAGCTAATCGGGAGATCAAATTAATTTTGGAAAAAATGGTAAATCCAGATCACAAAGATTGGTTGTTAAAAACTAACTGATGCACTCTAGGCATATCACACTGCTTTTAAAACAATTTTGGGCATGTCTCCCTCTCGATTAGTCCATGGAAAGCCTTCTCACCTACCTGTGAAATTGGAGCACAGGGCATACTGGGCCATTAAAGCAATGAACTTTGACCTGGACATGACTGGACTTTCAAGAAAACTTCAAATAAATAAACTGGAGGAGTTGAGAAATGAAGCATATGAAAACTCCGCCTTTTGAACCTCATGCGGAAGTCTTTTGAACCTTCTCAGAAAGTCTTGTTGTTCAATTCAAGACTCGGCCTCTTCCCTGGTAAGCTAAAATCAAGATGGACAGGGCCTTATATTGTCAAAAAGGTGTTTGATCATGGAGCAATAGAAGTGGAAAATTCATCAAACGGTAACATCTTTACTGTTAATGGTCAGCGGTTGAAACCATTTTTTGAGGATTTTATTAAAAATGTGGAAACTGTTCTTTTAATGGACCCAGACAATCTCTATGAGAATTGTGCTTGCCGACACAAAAAAAGGTCAGTTCAGGACAAACTCGATCAAAATCGACCCGAAAGGATGCCTTTATAAGGCATCCCCCTCCTTTTCTTTTCCCCACTGCCTTTCCCTTTCTCTTTTTCTTCTTCTTCTTCTTCTTCTGCTTCGTCCTCTTCGCTGTTACGATCCTCTAGAATCACGACCCATCTCCCAACAACACCATGACCATATTACCTGTAGATCTCATCCTGTGTCTCATGATCTGCATTTGTTTACTTTATTTATACATGGCTCTTCTTCTCCTGTCTTCACTTAGAATCAAAGGTTATCATCCTAACCCAGATCTGCAATGAGATGTTTGATTTGTGTATTTTTTTTGTAGGTTTCGGCTAATGAACAAGATCTTTTTCGTTCAACCTCATTTCCAAAGCTCACCATATCGGTAAATTCAAAACATTGGGGACAATGTTCAGTTTAAGTTGGGGGGAGAGAACAACAGTTCATATATGTTTGTGCTTGTAGAAAATTTTTTAAAATTTTGTTATTGTTGTTGTTGTTGCTATTTTTGATCAGATTGTATACCTTATTGTATATTCTGTATAAATTGATGATAATATCTGAGTCATCTATGATCGTCTTTGTGACTGGCAGACGTTAAAGAACCAGATAGTGTCTTAAAAATATAGAAAGCATGGATGTTAAACTTTTTTGGTTTAGTTTGAGAGTTCTACGAACTTTCCCTTATGATGTGGACAGTGTGATCATGAGAAAAACAAGATTGGTAAGAAAGAATGACATCTGAGAACAACAAGCAAAACCTCTGTGCGGTCGAAGCACCTATGCTAAACGTCGTGGTGCCAAAAGACTTGGTGCCTGAAAACAGTGTGGTAGATACTTTCACGAGAAGAGATATAATTAGTGTTTTGAACCAATTTTCGATCGCGCACTCGATTGGTTAGACTGGATAGTAAATGGGCAGAGTAAGGATTATCCTGACACGCCATCCTATTCCTGTACTTTGCTTAACCGGTTCGTGAGACAGGAAATTGGGAGAGTTACTGGTTGTTTAAATGGCACGGAGATAGATGAAAACTCGGATTAGAGTAGTTGGGATGAAAGCCAAGGGTCTGAATTTTTGTAAAAAGTGTGAAAATCTTTTTGTTTTGTACAAAATCTTTTGAAATGAAAAACATGGGCCGAGTAAAGGAACATCTTGATATACCAACCAAAAGCGTGGGTAGGGATTTGTCTTGAGACGCCATGAAATTTGGTTCAAAATTTTATGAATAAAATTCTGTACTTGTACATAGTGTAGTGCATAAATGTTTTAGTTTTGGTTCAACGTTTGAACGCCAACTGACGTTCGAATGTTGACTGCTTACAGTACTCTGCTTCTGATGAACTCTCTGATGAAACCAAAAGTACTGGGAGCTCATCACGTTCGAATGCCAATAGACCGTTCGAACGTGACTCAACGTTCGAACGAAGAGAGCTTACAGTACTTTGGCCCCTAGCAGAACTCAAAAGTACTGGGAGCTCCTAACGTTCGAACAATCATCCCCGTTCGAATGATATTTCAAAAATCCTTCTACAAATATTCGAACGTTGGTGACGTTCGAACGTCGCGACTCAGAGTATAAAAGCCTGAACGTTTGATTCATTTCGAAATCCCCAAAATCCCTTTAAATCTTCGAAACTCTAGAGCTCGTTTTTCACTCCTCAGACCTCAATCCACCCTCAGAACCCAAGAAAACTTAAATTCGACCTCCCCAACTCATTTCCACCTCCAAAACTTCAATCCCACATAAAAATTTCCAAGTTTTCAGCACCCTCTCAACATCAAAGACATTCGAACGCCATGCCTAGGGTGAAACTTCCTGGCAGAAGAGATCCACCAGCAAGTGAAGAGCCAAACTTTGTTGAGGAAGTGATAGTGGAGAGAGAGGGAAGGCAAAGAACAAAAAGATACGATTATACCCGGTTCCCAAGTGCCTTAAAGGCCGAAAGGTATGAAAACTTCTACCATAAGTATTATGTTGTTTGCAAAAGGGACATCTTACTTTTTGATTTTGCTGAATTGGGAATAGAGGAGAAAATAGAAAGGAGGGAATGGGTTTGGTGTTTAAGAAATGGTGGGGAAATTGTTGTCGATTTGGTGCGAGAGTTCTACTCCAACGCCGAAATCATCAACGGCGTGATCCGCACTTACGTGAGAGGTATCCACATTAACGTGGATGAAGCGTATATGAAAGAGATAAGAACAGAGTTGCCTCGGGTAGAAAAACCCACATACCCTCCAAGGATAGATATACCAATGGATAGGGTAGGAAAAGAATTGACTGGGGTAGCCAACTTTTCTTGGACTGGGAGGAATTTGCTGAAACAAGGGGAGTTGACAGATAGATATAAAATGCTAAACCTGATTGTTGTCTCCAACTTCTCTCCCATAAAAAGATCAAATGAAATTTTGTCAAAAATGGCTCGCTTGCTCTATACAATTGGAAGAGGCCATAGTATTGATCTTCCCTCCCTCATTTTGAGTGAAATGAAAAAAGGACGTGATGTGAAAAGAAGTGCACTTCCATTTGGCACTTTGGTGACGGAGATTTGCATCGACAGTGGGGTGAAGGTGAAACCTGAGATAGAGGTGCAAACTCTAATGGGGCCACTCAATAAGGGATCTTTCAAGGGAAGCCGAGGGCATAGTGGTATCCCGGTTGCTATGCAAGAAGTGCCCCCTCCCCAAGGATTTGATGAGGTGTAGGAAGAGTTAGATCAAGAGGAAGAGAGGGTGCTAGAGAGAGAATACATGCAGACTCAGAATCAGCATGATCAGGCAGGCCGCAGCACGACCCCTCAGCAGACATTAATGGACATCATGCTTAGCATTGAAGCTAAGTAGGATGAGATCCTGAGGCTTTTAAGGGGTGGTACTGGTGGTGCTAGTGGTGTTGGTGGAGCTAGTGGTGCTGATGGAGATAGGGGAGAGGATTGATTATTTCTATTCTTAAAGGGGAGTAGTTGATTTCTGTTCTTGATTGTTTGTTGTTTGTTATTTAGTTTTTGGGAGATTTCTGTACTGTTGTGAAGGAGTTTCTTTTGATAATTCTTGTGGACTTTTTGTCATACTTGTATTTGTCTTTTTTAGAGTTGCTTGTGGATAGTTGAAGTTATGTTTTGAATGGATGAATTGCATCATTGACATTATTGTAAACAAGTATCCTTTATGCAATGAATGATTCAGTTTATCACTTTTATTTGTTTAAAATGCATGTATAGGATTAGCACTCTAATTCTTGTTAATAATGAAACACATGTGGATGTTAAGATTGCTTGTGAAAATGACTATGCACATGATCGGTTTGACATCTCAACTTTACAACCAAGACATAAAACCTCAATTTTTTTTGAACATTGATGCTATCTCTATGCTTAAATTGTCAAATGTACATAAGTATTTGTTATTCTTTAAGTACAAGTTGATCAGACTCAACAATTGAATCGTTATATAACTAACATTCCTTGAAACACCTGACAAAATAAGTGGAGATGACAAAGAAAACTATGGTAAGTCTTGAGCTTTACTGTACTTTTTGAGAGGATATCAACAATTACTCAAGGTAAACTCTTTCACTTCTAGTCTCTTTCAATAATCTCATTAAACTTGCTTTGATTGATGCAACTAAAGCGATCTATTTTCAAAACCCACGGGGAATTTTTGCATACACGTACATATGCACATACTTGAGAATGGATCTTAGGCCATCTTTGGATCGACTTTGAGCCTTAGCTAATTCTTTCATAAAGTATATCTCTAGTCAGCCATGCTTGAGCCTTCAATGAATGAATTCCTTTTCGACAAAACCCGTGTAATGACCGAGCCACAAAAGCATTGATTTACCATACGTTGCTATCTAATTTCTTGCACCCTCTTACAAATCAATATGATACAGAAAGGCAAGAAAAATAGAAAAGAAAAAGGTGATCACTGTTCAATGACAGAAAAATCAATGAAAACAACGGAAAAAAGAAAAGATACAGTGAGACAGGGGATTGCCAAGAAAGTGAAAAATGCAAAAAAATGAAAGAAAGAAATCCCATCCCCAGGAAAAGTGTCAAAAAGTTAGAAAGAGATGTGCTTTACTGCATAAAAAGATAGCTTTTGATTACCATGACGTCATTTCATCAGCCACTAACCTCTGGCCCCATTACAACCTACAAAAAGTCGTAGGTGATCTCAAGAGTGATACATATGTATGTGATCTTCTAAAAGTGGGGTATGTTAACTAGAATTTCTTTATTTACATCAATATTCTTCCATGAGATTATGCCAAAGTAAAGCTTGTTTCCCTCAAAACTTCACTCTTATACTAATTATGCATGAGATTTTTCGACTGGCCATCTTCTGATCACATGCCCTTTTGAGATATATGTCACTATAATCAGAGCGATTTATTTTGCTGAGAGCATTCATAGAGAGGATTGTGTAATCAAAGCTATCCATGGAAGGTGGAAAAAGGGAAATGATTGTTATATACCAATTCTCATTTCCAGTATGACCATCCCACTACACAAGGAATTCCAAATGCTAATGTAACAGGTACTAATTTTTGCATAGAGTAAGTACTAATGGAAAAGAAATGCATGGGATAAGTCATGATTGAAGGTTGAGTGTCTCAACGACCAAAATGCTTATTCATTTTTTTCCAGCAATCTCACATACACATTTGTTCGACTGAAGTTTATGGGTAGCTTCACTGAAAACCCTCACGAGACAACACTCGTCCTCTAGGGTACACCTAGCGGTTCAACAGTTTGTTGCATAAGCTAAATGCAACTGGATGACCTACGAAAAAGGCATTAGGTAGATTTACCTTTCATTATTATTGTATTACAAGAGACTAGCAAAATTTAGGTTGGGGGGCGTGATTCGTGCGTAAATTTAACAAATTTTACTATGCCTTTTTGGACTAATGTGCTTTGATGAAGTTTAAGTAATGACATTTCAGGTCCTAAAGTGAACAAAGGCTCAAGAACAACAAAAATCAAACTTGAATATAACACCAGCACAATAGAGAATAAAATTGCAGAAGGTTGGAACAAAGCAAGAACGTTCGAACGTCAACCCACGTTCAAACGTCCTCTGAAATCCTACCAAGACCAGCTGTTGAGACATGGTGTGTTGCAGTCAACAAAAGGGAAATGCTGAGGTACTTGAGTACCACGTTCGAACGCCAACTCACATTCGAACGTCCTCTGGAATCCTGAGAAGACTACACCACTAGAACCTAGCATGTTGCAAGAACCACAGAACAGAAGTACTTAAGTATAACAATCAAACTTCAATCCACGTTCAAACGTTGTCTGGAGTGACAGAGGACCAAGTTGCTAAGTGCAAAGTCAAGGTTCTTCAAGACGTATGGAAGTGACCAAGTCAGTGACCACAGGCCACTTGGGTGGAACGAATTAGACCACATCTGGCAGTCGAATGCCTTTAAAGCAAAGACACAGAAAAAGTTCAAATGCCATATCACTTTCGAACATCATTCAAGAAAAGACAGACTTAACGTTCGAACGCCAGATAACGTTCGAAAGTCCTTTGCAGACTGCCTGCAGAATAGTTGATTCTCATGGGCAAAAAATACTATTCACTCATCCTCTCTTATCTCCTACCCCCTTTACCTTTCCTTACCTATAAATACTCCCATGTTGGGAGCTTAAAGGACATTCTTCCTCTTGTAGAGTAAATGGGGGAGCAATCTTTTCTCTTGTAAAGTAGAAAGTTTTAAGTAATCTAGTTCTTGAACATTTCTTATCTATGTCTATGTTTTCATTTGTATCAACCATGATGGAGGCTTAGACTCCCCCTGTAGTTGAAGTCTTTTATTTACTCAAGCTAAGTCTTTACATTTCATATTGTGCAACCATGATGGAGGCCTACACTACCCTTGTAGTTGTACTTGCTTTTATTTACAAGTATCAAGAGAGATAGCTCAACTTTTGGTTGTGCTGGAAACCCTCCAAACGTAACTGGCTTTCTTCTACTTTCGTTATTTATGTCTTTCACTTCCAATGCTTGAGCTTCCTTCTTTCTTAGAAGAGTGAAACTCTTCCACTTTTCTAGAGCTTTACCAAAGCTGTAAAGGGTGAGACGTGATTCACTTATTCTTCTTTGAAGATTAGCCTTTCATTTCTTGTAATCTTACTTAGTAGCTCCTCCACTTGGAGGGATGAATATCACTCACTTGTCTAGCATGACCAAAGCCATGACGAGTGAGTAATTCTTTATTCATGTTTTAGTAAGAGGTGATGAATATTTAAAGATTACCCAGAAGTTATGTTTGTGCAACTCCTTTATGTTTTAATGATTTATATTCCACTTGTTCATTTGATGATTGAATGCATCTAGAAAAGCTAAGGTACTTTGTATAACCAAGGGTTCCTTCTATGATACGGATAACTCCTGCATAGAAAGACCCAGTGGTTCAAGGCAAGCACCCCGGCTAGCTCTTCATGACATCTTTTCAATCTCCTACATTATTGCGCTTTATTCAAAGAATGGACCATTCATGCCATGGTTGGATGCCATGTAGAAACACTTCCTTGTTTGTTAACGGGTTAAGTCTCGACACAGACAATTCTTGTAAACTTCTAGAAAGGCATCGGAATCATGTGCTTAATCCTTACAGTCCATCTTTATCCTCCGATTAACTTCTTGTTGACACGGGAGTTAATTGAGTCATAAAGCACAAACATAATAAACCGGATAATCAATTACATGTTCTAATCCTCGAGCTAAAGGGTGGCTGTTACATTTTGAGAATCTCATATTTTGTCTAGAAAACTCTTGGAAAGAATTTGATATTCTATTCAGGAAATCCCTTAACTTCAAATTCTCAAGATTTCCAGTTACTTGGTCTCTATCACTGCTTACTTCTAAACACTAATCATAGTTCCCTGTGGATTCGACTCTAGACTTCACCGGATTATTACTACAACTTGACCGCCTACACTTGGGTGTACACATTTCGGATCAAGTCAACCACCACCATCCAGACAATGAGGATGTATTGGAGTTTTGGCTTCTTGCAGGCTGTAGACTGCTGGACTTCTTGCTGATTTCTGCTTTAGTTATTTTGCTGCAGTTTAAAATATCAATTTAACTCCACAATTATACTACTAATCCACTCACATTCCAATTAAACAATAACATAACAATCTCATATCATAACATAATAAAATAACATTTTAATTATTCTAATAATTATTTTTAAACAAAATTTGATTTCACACATTCCTTGATCAATTGATTTTAATCCAAATCCTCTAATTCAACCACACCAGTGACACGATTAATTTTACTTCTCATGTATCTGGAAAACATGGGAGTGGAATAGGATGGCATCTCAGGGTATTCATTACTCTTCCCATACCTAATCCAATTAAGACGATCTAACACTCAGCCTAAAATTGGTTCTGCACATTGATTGTATTCTCTCAAATGCATTAAACGACCACACTTCACACAACCATTGAGAGGATTCCCTCATCGGCGTTTGGCGAAGGTACTCTTTTTGCACAAGGGTTTTGCTTGACTTTCGACGATTTCTAGCTTTCTAACAATTATTGCTTTTGCTATGATCAAAGAATGTATATCTTTTGGAAAAATGCACATGATGCTCAGACTAAACCAAAACAATTGTGCATCCATCTTTTTGGAAATTTTGGAAATTTTGGATGTTTGTTCAAAATTGACTCAAAAATGACTCGCTATCCGATTCTTTAATGTTTGCCAGTCACAAAGATGAATATGGATTGTTTTATCCCCCAACCTAAATTAAACATTGTCCTCAATGTATAGCATAATGAAATAGAATATTAGACAATTGCTAATAAGATCTGGAGACAAGATACATTCATAGTGCAAAACATAATCTGTAAAACAAACAACAAATGATTAGTACAACTATCTATAATCAAATACGTATAAAAACTTCTAAAAGCACATACACGATTCCATTAGCTGAATGGAACTCACATCTTGAACAAAATTATCATGATACAGCTTAAGCCTCTGACCATTTACTTTGAAAATATTTCCAGACAATGGATTCTCGATTTCAACTGCCCCATGCTCGAAAACTTGCTTGACAATGTAGGGGCCAGTCCATCTAAACCTTAACTTACCAGGAAATAGAAGGAATCTTGAATTCCATAATAGGACTTTCTAAGATGTTACAAAATACTTTCGCACTATATTCTTATCATGAAAGATTTTCATTATGGACTTAACAATCTTAGCATTCTCATATGTTTCAATTCTTAACTCTTCTAATTCATTAATTTGAAGTTTGTGGGATGCACTTGCTTTGTCAATCTCAAAGTTCATTATTTTGATTGCCAGTATGCTCGATGTTCCAATTCCACATGCAAGTGACATGGTTTACAATAAACTAACTGATAAGGAGACATTTTCAAAATAGTTTTGTATGCAGTACGGTAAGCCCAAAGCACATCAGTCAGTCTCAAAGACTAATCTTTGCGGTCTGGATTCATTATTTTTCTAAAATATATTTTGTCTCCCTATTGGTCAATTCAGCTTGTCCACTCGCCTGGGATGATAAAGGGCTGATATTTTGTGAGAAATCAAATATTTTTTCATCAGGTTTTTAAAAAATTTATTGCAAAAATGTGTTTCCCCATCACTAATAATAGCTATGGGAATCCCAAATCTTGACAAAATATTTTCTTTTAAAAACTTGACCATGGTGCGGTGATCATTATTTCGACATGGGATTACCTCTACGCATTTGGAAACATAATCAACAGCAACCAAAATGTACAGATAACCAAAGGATGGGGGAATTGGTCCCATAAAATTAATGCCCCAACAATCAAAAAATTCAATGATCAAAATAGGGTTTAAAGACATCATGTTTCTTTTTGAAATATTCCTCATTCTTTGGCATTTGTCACAATTTAGACAATAGACATTCACATCTTTAAAAAGAGTGTGCCAATAAAATTTAGACTACAAAATTTTAGCAGTGATTTTCTTTGAAGAAAAATGCCCTCCACAAGCTTTAGAATGAGAAAATTAAATCACCTGACCGATTTCATGATTGAGTATACAACGCCTTGTTATTTGATCTTTACAATACTTGAACACATACGGAATGACAAAATGAAATGACCTGACCGATTTCATGATTAGGTATACAACGTCTTATTATTTGATCTTTACAATACTTGAACACATAGGGATCATCCTAAAAAAAAATTGCGTACCTCTCTCAAACATTTATTTTTGTCGGTCCAGGTGTAATGGAAAGGGATAGTACCTATGGCTAAGTAATTGACTATATCAGCATACCATGGTACTTATGTAATTGCAAATAGTTGTTTATCTAGAAAATTTTCTCTGATTGGAATGGGTTCCTTCTTCGTATTATAAGTCTGCCTCAATAAGTGATCAGCTACCACATTTTCAACTCCCTTCTTGTCTTTCAACTCCCTCGATAAGTAACAGTATCCAACGTAGGAGACGTAGTTTAGCATCCTTCTCCGTGAACAGGTATTTCAAGGTTGCATGATCAGTAAAAACAATGATTAAGGATCCAACCAAATACGAACAAATTTTATCAAATACAAACACAACATCAAGCAATTCTTTCTCTGTGGTAGAATAGTTCATTTGTGCATCATTCAAGGTCCTGCTTGCATAATAAATCACATATGGTTTCTTTTCTATTCTCTAGCCTAAGATAGCTCCTACTGCATAATCACTGGCATCACATATTAATTCAAAAGGTAAGGGCTAGTCAAGAGGTTGCTTTATTGGTGCAGAAATGAGCAAACTTTTCTGTAAACCCCTACATTCTTATCTTTATATAGCAACGTAATTATTTTTTTGAAATGCTAATATATATGATGATGTATGCATGAACTATGTAGATTGTAAGAGTAGAAATAAAAATGTTAGGCGAGATAATAGGGTATTAATTGGAAGGTAGGAAGTATTCCGGAGTTCAAACACATTTTAGATAAAATTTGGGTAGAAAGGATTTTGGACACTGCTCAGTATTTGGACCATAATGTTTTATCCTGATGTCCATTTGAGCTAAAAGTTTTACAGTAGATAATAGACTTCCAGGAATACAAAAGTCTATTTCACAAAAATTTTCCAAATTGACCTCTAAGTAGGACAAATGTTTACTCAAAGTTTGAGAAGAAACAGGAAGTCCGTTCAAACGTGAAAGTCCATTCGAACGACCTACGTTCGAACATGAAAGTCCGTTCGAACGACAGTGCATTCCAGTACTTTTTCTCTAATGGAAAAACAAAATTATTGGGAGCAAATGATGTTTGACCGCCAAAATGACATTCAAACGTGAGTTACGAAATCTGGGTTTCAAAATCGTGCATAGGAGATCATTTCTTCCACTATAAATACTTAAGGACACTTTCTTTCGCCCATTTCAACATTTATAACGCCAGAGAGGCTTAGAGAGGAAGAAATAAGGCAAAAAACACAAGATGAAGAGGGATTTAGACATTGAAGAGAATCAAAACTTCTAATTTTTCAAGAACACCAAGGAAGAAGAAAGGTAGGGGTTTCTTCCCACTCTTGTCCATTGAGGCTAGGGTTTATATCTATGTATGTTTTGCTTCTAAATCTTAGATATATGGTATAAAATCATTATTTCTTGATGTCCTTACAAACCTTCTCATGTTTTGAGTGAAGTTATGGGTTGAAAGCCATAAAAACCCTTCTTTGACATCAAAACCTAGTTTCAAGAAAAATTGATTTTTCCTTTGTTCTTGATTTAAAAACTCTAGTGCTTGGTATTGAACAATAAAATGGTATTTTTGATGATCCTTTGCATATTTTCATAAATTGTTCTATTGAAATAACACATGTGAAATTTGAGAATTTTGGATTTTACTTGGAATTGGAGAAATTGGTTGGGTATTGTATCTCTTGTGGATGTTTGGATGACCATGGATGGCCATTGATCGAGTATCGTAGAGTGGGTAGATGCGTTTCTTACTTCGTGAGGGTTTAAATTTTTTCTAGCACTCGTAGTGGGATTAGTGCCTTGCGAGGACCAAACAACTATTCGCTCACGTGGTACCGAGACTGAGGGTTAGTATACTATTCCTGGGTTGAATTCGTCACTGGCTATGCATTGGTATATGTCCTTCCTAAAATTGGGTATCCTTACAAGGATTGAGTGTGTGTGTGTGTGGGCTAGGATATTCTCGATGTGTTTATTCATGTGATGTCATACATCATACCTGAGATACAAGTTGTGGTTTGATATATATTATGGGCTATTGTTTATTGTGAAAATGGTTGGGTATGGTATTGTGGAAAGAATTTTATGGTGGAATTGATTTGTTGTGAAATTGGCTATTGTGGAAATGGTAACTTGTTGGAAATTGTTATTTTTGGGAATTGTTTTTACTTTTTTTATTTAATTATTGCTATTGTGTAACGTGATATGTATTGAAATATTCCTTTTTTCCTTCAAAAGCTATATATGATATTTGTAAAATGAGAACGACAGTTTTATATGCTTTTGAAACCTTGTTCAAATTTGGGAGGATTTTCCTACAGAGCTTAGTGCTCACCCCCTACAATCAATATCTTTTTAAGATTATGGTCTAGAGAAGGAGCTCAGAGTTGATGAGCCGATACATTAGGAAGCTCCAATAGATGGAAATGTGGATCCCGAGGTGGATGTTTAGAGCTATATTCTCTTTTCTTCTAGACTATGAAATTCATTTTCAGACAATGTGAAGTCTAATATTTTTGTTATTTCGCTGCAAAATAATAGTTAATTTTGGGATGTAATTGCCATAGTTGGGCTTATTCTTTTGGATGATGTTGTATATATTGTGGATGATGAATGAAATTCTCTTTAGTTATGAAGTTCATTTAGTTGCTCTCATCATGTGAATGGTTTTATAGAGTAATGCTGTCCAAGGGGGATTTTGGGGAGTTACAATTTTTGGTATCAGAGCCTAGGAATCAGAGCCTATCAGAGAAGTAGGACTAGGTTGAATGAAATTGTTGACTCAAATCTTATACAAGCCTTATGCTTTAGATTAAAGTGATAGTTAGGATGTCTTGTACATTAAGAAAACTAAATTGTGAATTGATGTGCAGGATGGATGGTAGACGTAGACATGGACGGGGACATGGTGGCCAAGCATACCCACCACCACCACCACATCCAGATGCCATGAATGGCATATACCAATGCTTAACGGGAGCTAACCACTCTAGTGCAACACCAAAATGGAAACAACAACCACAATAGGGGGTTCATCCCTTAGCTCAGGAACTGGGCAATGGAGACGAAAACCTAAGGATGATAGTTCTTCGAGAATTTTTGAGGCAATGCCCATCTAGTTTTCAAGAAAGCTCTCACCCCTTGGATGCGGATAAGTGGATTCGCCGGGTGAGGAAGATGTATGATGGCATGGGAGTTACTGGGGATTTGCGGATTACGGGAGCTAACCACTCTAGTGCAACACCAAAATGGAAACAACAACCACAATGGGGGGTTCATCCCTTAGCTCAGGAACTGGTCAATGGAGATGAAAACCTAAGGATGATAGTTCTTCGAGAATTTTTGAGGCAACGCCCATCTAGTTTTCAAGGAAGCTCTCACCCCTTGGATGCGGATAAGTGGATTCGCCGGGTGAGGAAGATGTATGATGGCATGGGAGTTACTGGGGATTTGCGGATTACGGGAGCTAACCACTCTAGTGCAACACCAAAATGGAAACAACAACCACAATGGGGGGTTCATCCCTTAGCTCAGGAACTGGTCAATGGAGATGAAAACCTAAGGATGATAGTTCTTCGAGAATTTTTGAGGCAACGCCCATCTAGTTTTCAAGGAAGCTCTCACCCCTTGGATGCGGATAAGTGGATTCGCCGGGTGAGGAAGATGTATGATGGCATGGGAGTTACTGGGGATTTGCGGATTAGCTTGGCTACATACCTGTTAGAGAGGGAGGCCGACCATTGGTAGGACTCAGTGAAGAGAAGGAAGAACACTGATGTGCTTACTGATTAGCCCTTAAATTTAGCATATTACTATGCCTTTTTAGGACTAATTATACTTTGATGGAGTTTAAGTGATGACATTTCAAGTCCAAAAGTAAACAAAGGCTCAAGAACAACAAATATCACACTTGAATGTAACACCAGTGCATAAGGAAACAAAATTTGAGAAGGTTGGGACAAAACAAAGACGTTTGAATGCCAACTCACGTTCGAATGTCCACTTGAACTATGAGGAGACCAGACTGCTGAGACATGACATGTTGTAGGCAAAGACAGAAGACTCTGAGGTACTTCAGTACCACATTCAAACGCCAAATCGCGTTCGAACGTCCACTGGATTTGATTGAAGACCAGAGTGATGAGTGTAAATCGCCAAGTTCTACATGAAGTGTGGAAGTGGGTTTCCCCAGAAGACCACAGACCGCTTGAGTGATATGATCAAATCCCATATGACGTTCAAACGCCCCTAAAGCAAAGATGGAAGACACGTTTGAATATTAGACCACGTTCGAATGTCCATAAGGCCAAAAGAAACAACGTTCAAACGTCAATTTACGTTCAAACGTCCTTCACAGACTACTTGCAGAGTAGTTAGTTTTCACTTTTACTAGGCGGCATACACTATTCATCCTCTCTTATTTTCCCCCCTCCCTTTCCTTGCCTATAAATACTCCCATTAGGGGAGCTTCAAGGGGGGGGGGGGGATTCTTCTCTTGTAAAGTATGGAGTGAGAGCTTGGTTAGTAGGCTTAGACGACAGTAAGAAGTAGTAAGAAGTTTGTATGGAGGCTTAGACTCCTACTCATTTTGATTAATCTTAGATGTATGGTATATTTACTTGTATCAAGAGAGTTAGCTCATTTCTTGGTTGAGGAAGCAACCCTCCATCTTTTGGTTGAGGAAGCAACATTCCACTTGTTGGTTGAGAAAGCAACCCTCCATTTGTTGGTTGAGGAAGCCACCCACCAAGTAGTGACTAGCTTTCTCCTACTTTCATTGTTTATGTCTTTTACTTCCATTGCTTGAGCTTCCTTCTTCCTTAGAGGAGTGAAACTCTTTCACTTTTCTAGAGCTTTACCAAAGTCATGAAGGGTGGAACGTGATTCATTTATTCTTTGGTGAAGATCGACTCTTTGTTTATTGTAATTAACCTTGTAAGTTCTCTACTTGGAGGGATGAGTATCACTCACTTTTCTAGCTTTACTCAAGTTGATTCATACTTTTTAGTGGTCTAAATTATATCATATTAGACACCCAAGTATAAGTGGTCAAATTGTAGTCTTCTTGGTTTTAAGTCTAGGTATCGATCCCACGAAGAGTTTAGTAATTTAGTAGTTAAAATAAAAGAAAAATAGTAAAGTTGTTCCTTGAAGGAGTATGATGTTTGATAGCTTCTGATGTGAGCTTAGTTTGATAGCTAGTTTAATTTAAATAAAATGCATAAGTAAATAAATCAACTACATAAGTAAATGCGTTAATAACAAGAATATAAAATATACCTTTCAGTTTAGGGGTCCCATATGCATTGTATTGGTTAGATACTGGAAATGCTACCATACCAAGATTAACTTCCATTTGATTGGCAAGTGAACCGGTTGGTCTAATGTATATAAACCATAACACAACTGCTTCTTAGGCTAATTGGGGGTAATAAATCATAACATAACCGCTTCTTCGGCTAACTGGTTATATCCACGTCAATTGATTATGTGAACATGAGAAAAATTTGAACTTTATCCGATAAAGGGCAAAATAGTAATTTGTCACTGTCATGCAAAATTAAAATCAATATTTTTCTAGAGCTCGGATGAAGCAACGGATCTCACTGTTGGATTCGCATCACAAAACCGAGCTACCCTGTCAATTTTCGTCGAATTCTGAGGTAGTCAAGTTTTTTACATTTTCGAGGCGATGGGCGTCCGGTGACTTTTCAAAAACGAAATTTTTATAAAAATTTTGAAAGTTGAAAAATATTTTAAATAAATTTCATATAAAATATTTGAGGTTAAATCGGTACGAAATTTAATCGTTTCGGGGCAAAAACGGACTCGGACAAAGGAGGACACTTAGCGCGACGAGGGCCAAGTCCTTAAAAAGTATAAAAGTGGGAAAATATCTGAAAAATCAGATATTTTCCCCTCATTTGGCTGGCTGGATCAGACCCAAGAGCAAAGAGGAAAAAAAATAAATTCTTCAAGCTTTCTTCTGCCGGTTCTTGGAGTTCCGTCGGTCGGAATTCGTCGGGCCAAGAATTAAAGTTGATATCCGTAACGAGGGCTACGCGTGGGGTACCAAAAACAAAGATTTTCACCGAAGATCCAAAGGGAGGATTTTGAAGAAATCTAAACTTTGGCCTTGAATCTTGTTCTTGAGGCTTCCTACGAATTCTTTACACTTCAAGAGGTAGGGTTCCTCCTACTCGGACCTATTTCTAACCTAAGGTGTCCATAGGGTTCATGTGGGCTGTTTTGGGTATTTCTAATATTTTTCCATTATGATTGGTGCTATGGAAATGGGTAGGATCAATTTTAGTGTGAATTGGTAGTTAGAAAGTGCTAGTTTGTGATTTCTTGAATGTTTAGATAATTGGTTATATAAAAATCATATATTCTAGTTTTATTTTGCTTGAAATGGTCCACATAAAATCTTGGCTTGATTTTGGTATATAAAAGTATTTATGTAATCCCTTGAAAATTGGGATCATGTGGGCATGCTTTGTGTTTTATATTATGCCTTGTGAATGAAATGTAATATTAGCATGTATTATGTGTTATCATGTTGATGGAGTGTTGATATATGCTCTTGGATATATTGAACTTGAAATGGTTATGTGATTATATGCAAATGATATTAATTGTCATGGTATACAATGATATTTAAAAATTGTCATTTGGCATGCATTGCAATATGGACATGGAATTAACATCACATTCATGGGCTACATGCATGAGTGTGGGTGTNGTTGATATAAATTGTCATGCTATACATTGATATGTAAAAAAATTATTCATTTGGCATGCATTGCAATATGGAAATGAAATTGACATCACATTCATGGGCTACATACATGAGTGTGGGTGTAGGGTTGCATGGGGTGATCAACACCAACATTGGTTCTTGATGGTAGGCTCGGGAAAGTGGGATGGAATGTCCTACGGAGTCGCACGGTGACATGCATAAGAAAACTTGTGTCGGGTATAGCAAGTAGGGCTAGACACTCCCTCGGGTGAAAAACCCGACCACTTGGTTCATACACTTACCGGCGGTGAAATNTTCCTACGGAGTCGCATGGTTACATGTATAAGAAAACTTGTGTCGAGTATAGCAAGTAGGGCTAGATACTCCCTTTAGTGAAAAACCCAGCCACTTGGTTCATACACTTACCGGTGGTGAAATTCTAGAAAAGTGTAACGGCGTACGGAGCCGGAGGTGCGATTCCTGAATCCGATACCCCATAAAGGCACATGATTTTGATATATAAATTATTCATTTGATGGGAAACATCCAAGAATGAATTAGTTTTATGACATATGGTTGATTTCAAAATGATCTTTGGATGTGTTTCATCAAAGACGTTTGTTTTACACGTAAGTGTCGCATTGTGTTGTGGGAGTCGGTGTGGGCTCGGGATAGCANTGATACGCCATAAAGGCACATGATTTTGATATATAAATTATTTATTTGATGGAAAACATCTAAGAATGAAATGGTTTTATGGCATATGGTTGATTTCAAAATGATCTTTGGATGTGTTTCATCAAAGCCATTGTTTTACACATATGCATTGCATTGTGTTGTGGGAGTCGGTGAGGACTCAAGTTAAAGTTGCATGAGTGAGTTCCATCTCATTTCATTGCATGGCATGGTGAATTCCAATATAGAGTTGCATATTCTTACTTGGAATGTTGATGTGAATATGTATTGTCAAATGTGAACATTGCATGTGCACTTAGGTGGGGAGTAGCCCTTGTAGGATATACTCTACTGGGCGTTGGCTCACCCTATAGGGGAAACATTTCAGGTACGGGTCATACGCCGTGGGACGGCACTCACTTGGGCACTTAAGGAGGAAGAAAAGTCGACTTGTGGCTTCCAATCCATTTCTTTTGTAAAAATTAGACTTGTAATTAAATTTTGGCATGTAATGTGTAAAGGAATTGTAACAAAGTTTATATGCACCGTTTTAATATAGTCTTGCATGTTTGTATGGGTATGGATAATTGAATCCGGTGTGGCCAATGTTTACTTATAAATGGATCCGGTGTAGTCATTGTTGAATATTGGTCCTCGGATGAGTCTTGTTATTATATAATGCACAAGTTGTGTTTTGAGTAGAGTTCCCCTTACAAAGGAGACTCTGCCCAAATTTTTAGTAAAGGATGGACCCGGATAAATGGGGCACAACATTGAGATATCGAGTTACTCGGTATCCATGGGCATTTTCGCGGGTTGATGGGTAATCAACGGACCCCTAAGATTTTGGGGCATCATTGCATGGTATCAGAGCATAGGTTATACGATTTACCTAGGACTTGTTGGGCATTGGGACTAGACCATTGCATGCATTGTGCATCTCATCTTATGTGCTTAAATTGTTATATGTTTTGTGCAACATGTTATGTGAAACATGATTACTTGCTACGTGATGTTGTGAATGATGTACATGGTAAAGTGTATATGGAGAGAGACACTCGGTTTAGTAAACATAACCTTGGGAGTCGAAAAAGAAATGAACGGGATAGTTCAAGTTTAAATGTTTTCTAGTGGATGTTATAGACTCTACTAGGAAAACAAGGAGATAAAATCTCAATGTTTTAAGTTTGACCCCTACATTGGGATGTTATGTGAATATTCTATTGTCATTTGACATGTGTGTAGATGGTAACAAGAGGAATAGGACGGGGTCGAAGTCGAGGCGGTGGGCGGGAACAACCAACCACCACCTACTACTGACCAACAAGCCTTCATAGAGGCTCTTAGGTGCTGTAGTTGCCACTATCGCACAGACGGGTACAAGTGGGGGCCAAGGAGGCTCCAGTCATCTCCAGAAGTTCAAGGCACATCAGCCGCCGATCTTCATGGGAGGGGCGGACCTGATGGTAGCTGATCATTGGTTCCGGCAGGTTGACAAGATCTTGAGGGTAATGGAGATCACAGGTGACGACACCAGGATAACTCTAGCTACATTCCAGCTGGAGGTGGAATCCCAAGTATGGTGGGATTGGGAGAAAGACTCCAAGAACTTGGAGGCCATGACATGGGTAGAGTTCAAGGAACTCTTTATGGGGAAATACTTCCCGACGGCTGCGAGGCATGCAAAGGCCCGAGAGTTCCAAGATCTGAAGCAAGGAACGATGTCAGTGATGGAATACGTGGCTAAATTCACTAAGTTAGCACATTTCGTTGACTAATATGTGGGCACAGATATGGCCAAGGTCAGGAAATTTGAGGATGGGCTGAAGTTATCCATCTGGGGTAAAATTTTTGGTCTTCTTCTGCAAGATTTTGACTTGATGGTCACCACAGCTTTGGCCATTAAGAGAGAGGTGGATGACGCAAGGAGCATCTGGGATTCTGGTGCAAAAGACAAGAAGAAGGAGGGTCAATCCTCTTCTTCTAGCTCGAGGAAGAAGCAGAGGACTTTTACTCCACAAGGGTTTCAGGGACAGGGCCGCAGTTATCAAGGTCAAGGCCAAAGTCAATCCTCCCAAGGTGGGAGAAATCAGAGGCCTTCCTACNGGGATTCTGGTGCAAAAGACAAGAAGAAGGAGGGTCAATCCTCTTCTTCTAGCTCGAGGAAGAAGCAGAGGACTTTTACTCCACAAGGGTTTCAGGGATAGGGCCGCAATTATCAAGGCCAAGGCCAAGGTCAATCCTCCCAAGGTGGGAGAAATCAGAGGCCTTCCTACCATGATGGCCAGAGGATTTGCTATCATTGCCACCAACCAACACACATGAGGAGGGATTGTCCTCAGAGGCAGGGATCCTAGGGTCATGGGTCATCGCAGTCTTAGACTTCAGTGGGGCAACCACATACGTAATATGCTCTTCACTATCCTACTATGGGTCAGGGCAACTAGTACCAGTTCTAGGGTGCAACACAAGCCCCTACTCCTTCTCGTGCAAGGACACCGCAAGTTGGCCAGATGGGCTAAGACATAGGTCGAGGACGAGGCCAAGGCTCACAAGCCGGGACTTCAGGGACTCAGGGGCGTGTCTACGCCATTATGCCATAGACTGAGCTGGCAGATCCGTCGGTGATACAGGGTACATTCTTACTCTCTCGTTTGTAGGCTAAAGTATTATTTGATTCTGGTGCATCTCATTCATTTATTGTTGCATCTTGTGTGGATGACTTGGGCTTAGAGGTTGAGACCTTAGAAGAGCCGTTGCATGTGAGTTCTCCCCTCAGTGCTGGGGTGAGAATTGATCAGATATGTCGGGGTTATGAGTTAGAGATCTCGGGGATTCTACTCACCGTGGACCTTAGTGTCATGGACATGTCGAAGTTTGATGTAATCCTTGGGATGGATTGGTTGACGGCATACCGAGTCGTCATTGATTGTGATCGGAAGAGGGTCACGGCTTATACGCCTGATGGTGTTTGTTTCAAGTTTCAGGGGGAGAAGTAGTATGCTTTACCCCAAGCCGTGTATGACTCTAGATGGCACGGATAGTTGATAGGTTGTCTTACTAGCCTTACCCTGGAGGACGAGGTGAGGCAGGAGTTTGGTCTACCTCGGGTTGTGTGCGAGTATGAGGATATTTTTTCTGGATGAACTATCGGGATTACCTCTACATAGGAATGTAGACTTTACTATTGAGTTGCATCCAGGTACATCGCCTATCTCTATGACTCCGCATAGGATGGCACCAGCTGAGTTGCAAGAACACATGGTCTAATTACAAGAATTGTTGGACAAGGGGTTTATTAGACCAAGCACTTCACCATGGGGCACTCCGGTCTTGTTTGCCAAGAAGAAAGACAAGACTCTTTGGTTGTGTATTGATTATCGACAGTTGAACCGGGTCACTATCAAGAATAGGTACCCTTTGCCAAGAATCGATGACTTGTTTGATCAACTAAGAGGGGCGCGGGTCTACTCCAAGATAGATCTTCACACCGGTTACCATCAATTGAGAGTTAGGGAGAAAGATATCCCTAAGACGGCGTTTAGGACGCGGTATGGGCATTTTGAGTTTACTGTCATGCC
>CAUOFW020000836.1:2631551-2662086 GCA_963454935.2 Ilex paraguariensis
GCACCGGTTACCATCAGTTGAGAGTTAGGGAGAAAGATATCCCTAAGACGGCGTTTAGGACGCGGTATGGGCATTTTGAGTTTACTGTCATGCCTTTTGGATTGACGAATGCTCCAGCGGCATTCATGGATCTCATGCATAGGGTGTTCCAACCCTATTTAGATCAGTTTGTTGTGGTTTTTGTTGACGACATCCTGATCTACTCCAAGTCTGAGGAGGAGCATGAGGGTCACTTGAGGATTGTTCTCCAGACATTGAGAGAGAATCAGTTGTACGCCAAGTTCAGCAAGTGTGAATTTTGGCTTACGGAGGTAAAGTTTTTGGGGCATGTAGTGTCGACTTCGGGTGTATCTGTGGACCCGGAGAAGGTTGATGCAGTTACGAATTGGGAGAGACCGAAGTCAGTTTTTGAGATACGTAGTTTCTTGGGATTGGTGGGGTATTACCGGTGATTTATTGAGGATTTCTCCCGATTGGCTGCACCTATGACAAAGTTGACCCGGAAAGAGGTCAAGTTTGTGTGGAATGACTCTTGTGAGAATGTATTCCAAGAGTTAAAGAGGAGGCTTACTTCAGTTTCTATTCTGATAGTCCCAAAATGGGGACAGAGGTACACGGTCTATTGTGATGCCTCAAAGGATGGGCTGTGATGTGTTTGGATGCAATCTTGGAGGGTAGTAGCTTATGGTTCTCGGTAGCTAAAGAATCACTAGTAGAATTACCCCATACATGACATGGAGTTGGCGGCCATTGTCTTTGCCTTGAAGGCTTGGCGTCACTACCTGTATGGCGAGCAGTTTGAAGTATTTTCAGACCACAAGAGTCTGAAGTATATTTTCACTCAGTGGGACCTCAACATGAGGCAATGCAGGTGGATGGAGTATCTAGAGGACTACGACTTCACTTTGCAATACCATCCCAGTAAGGCAAACATGGTGGCTGATGCACTTAGTTGGAAGTCACGGAGAGTTATGGCTAGTATGGCTTCCCGGGAGTGGAGGATGCTTGAGACTATGGGACAGTTCAGGCTACATTCCGCTGATTATACTCAGGGTACTTTGGGGAGCTTGGTGGCTACACCTTCCCTACTAAGCCAGGGTGATTGAGTCCCAGGGACAGAATACCGAGTTAATGTCCATCAGGTACTGAGTACAGTTGGGTACGGGTGATGAAGGCTGGGTCATTCACACAGATGGTAGTCTTCGGTTCAGGGGACGGATTGTGGTTCCCTAGTTTGCAGAGCTCAGAGAGGAGATCCTTAGGGAGTTTCATTGCTCCCGTTTTGCGGTTCATCGAGTGGGCAGGAAGATGTATCATGAACTTCGTCGCCAGTATTACTGGAGTGGAATGAAGAGGCAGGTTGGCGACTTTGTCAGTTGATGTCTCACGTGTCAGCAGGTTAAGGCTGAATACCAGAGACCAGCAGGTTTACTCTAGCCTTTGGAGGTAGCTGAGTGGAAGTGGGAACATATAACGATGGATTTTGTGACCCATTTGCCACGGACATCACGGGGGTCATGATGCGGTGTGGGTGATAGTGGACCGGCTTACTAAGTTGGCACACTTTTTGGCTGTGCGAATGACCTTCACACTGGAGGAATTCTGTAGGTTGTATATACGAGAGATTGTTCAGTTGCATAGGGTACCCGTCTTAATAGTATCAGATCGGGATCCCAGGTTTAGGACTCATTTTTGGGAGAGTTTTCAGCGGGCCATGGGGATACAGTTGATGATGAGCACTATTTTTCATCCCCAGATGGACGGTTATTTGGAGAGGACTATCCAGACATTAGAGGACATGCTATGAGCATGCGTCCTAGATCTCAAGGGTAGTTGGGAAGATCACTTGCCCTTGGTGGAGTTCGCTTATAACAATAGTTATCAGGCAAGTATACAGATGGCACCCTATGAGGCGCTATATGGCAGACCATGTCGTTCTCTGGTTTGTTGGACGGAGGTAGGAGAGAGGTCTTCTACGGGTTCGGAATTGGTTAGAACCACCTAGGAGAAGGTGGACTTGATTCAGAAGCGTCTTCTCATGGCTCAAAGCCGATAGAAGAGCTATTTTGATAGACGGCGATGACCTCTAGAGTTTGAGGTGGGAGATCATGTCTTCTTGAAGGTTATGCCTAAGAGGGGAGTGGTCCGGTTTGGTAAGCGGGGGAAACTGTCGCCGAGATACATCGGGCCCTTCGAGGTACTTGAGAGAGTGGGTACATTTGCTAACCGGTTGGCATTACCACCAAATTAATCAGGTGTTCATGTAGTATTCCATGTGTCAATGCTTCAGAAGTACACCCCGGATTCGACTCATGTGGTGGATTGGGGAGAGCTTGTTGCTGATGCTGATGAGACATTCGAGGAGGGACCACTGTGCATCATGTATAGTCGGGAACAGGTTTTACGAGGCAAGACCGTGTGGCTAGTGAAGGTGTTGTGGCAGTATCGAGGAGTAGAGGAGGCGATATGGGAACGCGAGGACACTGTCCGTACCAGTTATCTTTTCTTTTTCGAGGATGGAGGTACATTCTTATAGTCATTTAGCATTTTTTGACTGTTGCATATGCATGTGATTGTATTTGCACGTGTATGTGAATTTCGGGGACGAAATTCTTTTAAAGGGGTAAGAATGTGAAACCCAGAAAAAATTTGAACTTTATCTGATAAAGGGCAAAATGGTAATTTGTCATTGTCATTCGAGATTAAAATTAATATTTTTCTAGAGCTCGGATGAAGCAATGGATCTCACCGTTGGATTCACATCGCAAAACCGAGCTGCCCTGTCAATTTTTGTCGAATTCTGAGATAGTTGAGTTTTTTACGTTTTTCGAGGCAACGGGCGTCCGGTGACTCCCAAAAACGAAATTTTTATTAAAATTTTAAAATTTGAAAAATATTTTAAATAAAGTTCATATAAAATATTTTTAACTTAAATCGGTACGAAATTTAATCGTTTCGAGGCAAAAACGCATCCGGACAAATGAGGACACTTGGCGCGACGAGGGCCAAGTCTTTAAAAAGTATAAAAGTGGGCAAATATATGAAAAATCAGATGTTTTCTCTTCATTTGACTGGCTGGATCAGACCCAAGAGCAAAGAGGAAATAAATTCTTCAAGCTTTCTTCCGCCGATTCTCGGAGTTCCGTCAGTCGGAATTCGTCGGGCCAAGAATTAAAGTCGATCTATGTGACAAGGGCTACGCGTGGGTATAAAAAATAAAGATTTTGACCGAAGATCCAAAGAGAGGATTTTGGAGAAATCTAAACTTTGGCCTTGAATCTTGTTCTTGAGGCTTCCTACGAATTCTTTACGCTTCAAGAGGTAGGGTTCCTCCTACTCGGATCTATTTCTAACCTAAGGTGTCCATAGGGTTCATGTGGGCTATTTTGGGTATTTCTAATATTTTTTTCATTATGATTGGTGCTATGAAAATGGGTAGGATCAATTTTAGTGTGAATTGGTAGTNCGTGGGCTGTTTTAGGTATTTCTAAAATTTTTCCACTATGGTTGGTGTTATGAAAATGGGTAGGATCAATTCTAGTGTGAATTGGTAGTTAGAAAGTGCTAGTTTGTGATTTCTAGAATGTTTCGATAATTGGTTATGTAAAAATCATATATTCNTAGTTTGTGATTTCTTGAATGTTTAGATAATTGGTTATATAAAAATCATATATTCTGATTTTTATTTTGTTTGAATGATCCATATAAAATCTTGGCTTGATTTTGGTATATGGAAGTATTTATGTAATCCCTTGAAAATTGGGATCATGTGGGCATGCTTTGTGTTTTATATTATGCCTTGTGAATGAAATGTAATATTAGCATGTATTATGTGTTATCATGTTGATGGAGTGTTGATATATGCTCTTGGATATATTGAACTTGAAATGGTTATGTGATTATATGCAAATGATATTAACCATGGTATGCATTGATATGTAAAAAAATTGTTCATTTGGCATGCATTGCAATATGGACATGAAATTGACATCACATTCATGGGCTACATGCATGAGTGTGGGTGTAGGGTTGCATGGGGTGATCAACACCAACATTGNATCACATTCATGGGCTACATGCATGAGTGTGGGTGTAGGGTTGCATGGTGTGATCAACACCAACATTGGTGCTTGATGGTGGGCTCGAGAAAGTGGGATGGAATGTCCTACAGAGTCGCACGGTTATATGCATAAGAAAACTTGTGTCGGGTATAGCACGTAGGGCTAGATACTCCATCGGGTGAAAAATTTGGCCACTTGGTTCATACACTTATCGGCGGTGAAATTCCAGAAAAGTGTAACGGCGTACGGAGCCGGAGGTGCGATTCCTGAATCCGATACCCCATAAAGGCACATGATTTTGATATATAAATTATTCATTTGATGGGAAACATCCAAGAATGAATTAGTTTTATGACATATGGTTGATTTCAAAATGATCTTTGGATGTGTTTCATCAAAGACGTTTGTTTTACACGTAAGTGTCGCATTGTGTTGTGGGAGTCGGTGTGGGCTCGGGATAGCATGCATGGGTGAGTTTCATCTCATTACTTGGCATGGCATCATGATTTTCCAACATTGTATTATATGTTATTGTTGGAGGGAATACTTGTTGTGAAATGTTGCATTTATACATTGCATANTTGACATGGTGAATTCCAATATAGAGTTGCATATTCTTACTAGGAATGTTGATGTGACTATGAATTGTCAAATGTGAGCATTGCATGTGCACATAGGTGGGGAGTAACCCTTGTAGGATATACTCTATTGGGCGTTGGCTCACCCTATAGGGGAAACATTTCAGGTACGGGTCATACGCCGAGGGACGGCACTCACTCGGGCACTTAAGGAGGAAGAAAAGCCGACTTGTGGCTTCCAATCCATTTTTTTTTNTTAAGGAGGAAGAAAAGCCGACTTGTGGCTTCCAATCCATTTCTTTTGTAAAAATTAGACTTGTAATTAAATTTTGGCATGTAATGTGTAAAAGAATTGTAATAGAGTCTATATGCACCGTTTTAATATAGTCATGCATGTTTGTATGGGTATGGATAATTGGACTCGGTGTGGCCAATGTTTACTTATAAATGGACCCGGTGTGGTCTTTGTTGAATATTGGACCTCGGATGAGTCTTGTTATTATATAATGCACAAGTTGTGTTTTGAGTAGAGTTCCCCTTACAAATGAGACTCTGCCCAAATTTTTAATAAAGGATGGACCCGGGTAAATGGGGCACAACATTGAGATATCGAGTTATTCGGTATCCATGGGCATTTTTGCGACTTGATGGGTAATCAACGGACCCCCGGATTTTGGGGCGGCACAGATTAATCCAAGCAAACTAGAAGGACAAGCCATTTATGAGGAATACTTGAGTTATTCACTTGATCTCATGATTATAAGTGCGTACATAATAAACCATAACGCAGCCACGTCTTAGGTTAACTGGTGGTATTATAGCATACCACATAAACTTCTTAGGAAAGCTGGTTATAGACATACAAATTGACTAATTCAAGTAAACCAGAAGGCTAAGCCATTCATGAGGAATACTTGAATTACCCAATAAGTCATCTGTGTTATATATATATAGACTAGTTAAACATCCTCAGCATTCTGGTGGAGGACAAGCCATATAGGTAGGAACGCCGTGGTTGTTAGACTAGCAATATAGTTATATGTAGTATTGAAATAACCCTGATAACCCAAAAGGACAAGCCATTCATGAGGATCATTTAGGTTCTGTACCACACATCAGTAGAACATCCTCAGCATTCCGGTGGAGGACAAGCCATACCGGTAGGAATGCCATGGTTGTTTAATTGGCAGGTCTTTTGATGCACTGATGACATAATTCAAGGCACAGCACCAGAATTATGCACATCACTGTACCACGCATTAAGCATATAATACATAGATAAATAAAATATAAATAAGACATCAGCATTTCCATAATCTAAACAATAATATACATATGTTCCCCTCGCATTGGAGGGTATAAACGACTACTCACGCTCCATTGCTACAGACAAACAAGGAGTGTGGGTAGTATTCATTACAACTAAAATAAAATTTATTTCACGAGGAACAATTGAAACACAACTACCTTTATTATCATAAAAGACAAAAAAAGTGGCGGCAGATACTACAGAAATGTAGAAATACAGAGTAACTGTAAAAGTGTATCACGGACCAGCTTTCAAAGGCTTTTTCTTTCTCTCTTTTTTCTCTCTTTGCTTTCTTTGATGGCCTGCTGGCTTTTGGTAGGGAGGAGTTGGTATTGGAATGGTATGCCTTCAAGTAAGAAGTGAGGACCCCTATTTATAGGGGAGGAAGAAATTTCGGCCAAGAAGGGGGGGTCCTAACCCCCACCTCCACCTTCCAAAAGGTTAGGGTTCCTAACCCCCACCTTTACCTTCCAAAATGTTAAGCCTTGCAGTGGTGCTAGGTGTCGTGCTTTGGGCTTGCCAAGTGTCACCTTTTGATATGTCCATGTTTCTTTATTACACCTTAGTCCTTTATAGTTTCAAGTCTTGTAAAATTGCCCTGTATTTTTCTGGTATTCCCACATTTGACCCTGAAACTTAAACTTAAATTATTTAAAACTTTAATTTACGCACAAACTATAATTCATAATTTTTAGTTATTTTATCTTACAAAATTGATTACTTAATTATTTTATTTACACACTAATTAGGGTTAACCATACCCCCCAACTTAAACTTTACTAGTCTCTAGTAAATATAGATTATAAAAACTATTTCACAAAATAAAACATGAATAGAAGTAAAATCATTTTCGTAAATTTTTTTTACGATTGCATTTAGTATATGCAATAAGTCGTTAAACTTATTGGACGAGTTTTGTCTCGTGAAGGTTTCCAGTGAAGCTACCTACAAACTTCAGTAGTTAGAAGTTTATAATTCATACTTTTCACAAAATAATTAAATCAATATTCCTTCTGTTTTTCTAGAATAGTTCCTTTTCTGATCACTATAAGATTAACATACGTTAGTTGTAACATTATCTATATATTTTAATACAAACTTGTGTGTGAGTGATGATTTTTTTTGTTTCAAAAATCACTGAAGACATATTACCATCTTTCATAGTAGTCTTAATGTCAATCCTTTCCTGGAATACACTCAACAAATAATACATATTCGTTATAGTGACTATTCTCATGAATTACATGTGATTGAAATATTGTTAGCAAAGCAAATAATATCACATGTAAGTATTTGAAGAACAGATATTTGAATAAAATTTGAATTTGACATAATCTCATGAGTGGATATCAACACTATACTAGACATATCATCAACATTCTCATTTTATAAGATAGAATTAATGCAGATGCATGACTTTTGGAATAAAAAAAGACTTTCTTTAGGTTGTAATGTGGCCATTGGTTTTAGGGTTTAAGAAATGACGTCTATAGGATTCAAAAGCTACCCCTATTTTTAGTATTATAGCACACCTCATTCTCTAGAGATTTTGTCTACTCTTTCTTTTTTATTTTTCTCATTTTTCACTTTCTTGACTTTTTTCTTTCTATTTTTCAACTTTTCATTGGTTTTTATTTTTCTTTTGCTTTAATTAGCCAAGATTTTTTTTTTAAATAAGACATTCTTCACCTTTTCTATATCATGTAGCAAGAAAATTATGTAGCAAAGGTAGGTTTGACATATTTGCATTTGGCTATGGTATTTTTCGGGTTTCATGAAAAGACTTATACTCTTTTAGGCTCAATCATAGTTGACTAAGAATATAATTTTGTAAAAGAAATGGTTAAGGCTCAAGATTAATCAAACATGACCTAAGATCATTTTCCAGAAATTATTCATTTGTATCATTCCTATATAAAATAATTTCAAGGACAATGCAAATAATATAATCTAACAAGTGTTAATCAAGAAAACATTAATGAGATTATTCAAAGAAAGTTTATCGTAGAATCGAAGATGTTTATTTGAGTAAATGTTATTCTCTCCAAGGTAGATTGGCTCAAATTCTTCAATTGGTTATACATCTCCCCAAAATATGTAAAGAGTGTAATATTTCACAAGGTTTCTAAAATAAAGAAATCTAATCGTGCTCTATAAGAGTAAGTTTAAAGAAAAATATTAAGATAATATACAACTATAGTATGAAAATCCAGCATGATCAAATTAAGGCTATTTTCACAAAACATAGGAATATTAATTTCATATAACTATGAATCATATGAACTAGTCTTCCTAACTTAAAATTTTCATAAATAAACTAGTTTAAAACACAAACAAATTTAAAACACATAAATATGTTCAAAATATAAAATAATTTAAAGTTAAAGTGCATAAAGTAAAAGTGCATAATGTAAAAGATGAGTGAAAGAAAACAAATTGTTTTGTAGAATCTCTAGTCTGTTTAGGAAGTAGAAGATCCTTCTTCGAAACGATCTCGAAGTAGTTTCAAAATCTGAGCTTAGTTTTTTTCATATTCATCTATGCGTTGGTTGATCTAAGTAATACTGTTCTCCACCTCTAGTAAGATGCATCTATCAGTTCTGTCATCCATTGGGATGTATGGTTGATCCTCTTGTGGTTGCTGCTCTTGTGATATGAATTCTTCAGGTACCCAAAATGGTTCCTCTTCTTGTGGTGAAGGTATTCCTTGTTGGTTTTCCAGTTGTCCTCCATGACTCTTTTTTAATGAAGTTTTGTCCAATACTCCAAGATGATTCACTGTCGTCCTTATTGGATTAATGATCACGCCCTCATTCCTATATAGCTGAGAAACTAACATAGCATATGGGAGTGAGAGTTTCTTTCTATCCACAGCGAGTATCATTTGGTCTATGATTAAGTTCGGCGGGTCAATTGTGTGTCCCATCCCAAATGCATATAAGAAATAAGCATGCTCAATAAAAAATTGATTCTTTTGGGCTCGGGGTAACAAACTGTACATTGTTATCATATTTAGAATTCGGTATTTTTCTGTTAGATCTCCTTGTTTAATGTAATTATTTGGGCGTCCCCAAAAAAATTGTGAATTTCCTATTAATTCTTTTCCTACCTCATGTAAATCAGGTAGTTCAGTGTATGGATATTGTGGGTTGGGTGGTCTTTGCATGGGTTTAAAGAAATCGGCTATAGTAGTTGGTGTAACTTGAAAAACTATTCCCCGAACAAATACACGCAATTGTCCTTTCCGTTTAATTTTAGCATTACTGTAAAATTTCCGAACTAAGCAGTCATAAGCAGGAACTGATAACCTAACATAATGTAACCATCCTCTTGCATGGAGAATTTGTCTTATTCCTATGTTCTCAAAATCTTCGTATATTACTGTTATTTCAAAAATAATAGTTTTATTTAGAAAATTAATACCATACCAGAGCTGTTGTTCAAAATTTTCAAACATCACCTCATTGAACATATTTCTCAGTTGAGGTTGTTGTGGAGGTGCCTCAGGTTGCGGAGATCAATCCCTTTGTGCTTGTCTTGAAGACCTTCTTGTTTGTCGTCTTAAATCTATATTTTTTTTCTTGATTGGTTCCTGATTTGTAACTGCAGATTGCTTCTCTGATTTTCTGGAATTTTGCTCGTTTTCCTGTATTTCCGGCAATTTACAAAATTAAATATCCATTCTACAAAACTTTGCTAACCGCTTTTTTTTTTTTTTTTTAAAAGAATANAAATATCCATTCTACAAAACTTTGCTAACCGCTTTTTTTTTTTTTTTTTTCAAAAGAATTGGGTTTATTATTCTTTTTATTTGTTATTTTTATATTTACTGATTTTCCTACTTCATTCTATAGTTATTTACATTTATTTATAACTATGTACATATATTTACAAAACTATACATCTTATTGATCATATTTAGTCAGTATCAAAACGATCTGGCTCAGTAATACTAGTGACACGGTTAACTTCATTTCTCACGTATCTTGTTAACATTGGGGTAGAATAGGATGGCACCTCAGGATACTCCTTACTCTGTCCATACCTAATCCACCGTAAACGATCAAACGCTCGTCCTGAAATTGGTTCCACACACTTATTATATTGTCTCAAATGTTCTGTACGACCACATTTTACAAAAGCACAAAGATGATTTGCTCGTCAGTGTTTAGCATATGTACTTTTTTCGCACAGGGGTCGTGCTTGGCTTTCAAAAATTTCTAACATATCTAGTTTTTCGCATAATCAACGTATGTATATATTTCAGAAAGTGATGTAGTAAAATTAAACTTAACCAGAATAACTTTTTGTCCATTTTCAATTCTTTTTTTAGAAAAAGATTAAAGATGGCTCAAAAAATTATTGAAAATGAACTCACTATCTGGTTCTTTAACGTCTGCCAGTCACAAAGACGAACAAAATTTTTAAATCCCAAGTACTATTTTGAACACACAAAGTAAATTTACATGCCTATCTCCCCAACTTAAATTAAACATTATCTCACTGTATAAGATGATAAAAATAGAAAATTGGGTCTTGAAGCGAGATTTTTATAGTATAAGATTCTAATACAAAAGGCAAATAAAGAAACTATATAAAAGAAATGAAAACAACAACATAAAAAAAATTCTAACTACTTTATACAAGAAATGCATAGGGGATACATCAATCGGGGTTAAGTTCCCAAGTAGAGTTTCTTACATTCCCCGATACTTTATGCGATGCATTTAACAAATCAGCATAAAATTGCACATCAGGATTTCCACTATCAATAGCAGAATTAATTAAACAGACTTGTAGAGGGTCAGAATAAGAAAAGGTGTTAACTTTTTCCTCCACAATCTCATCAATTTCATTTATCTTTCAAATTCTTCATCCTCACTTGGGTGTTTTATCACATTAAAAATGTTCAATTCACTGGTCATATTTCCAAATGAAAGTTTCTTGACTCCATTCCTACAATTAATCAATGCATTTGATGTAGCTAAGAATGGTCGACCTAAAATTAGAGGTATGTATTCAAATGAACATCCTTGACAACATGGCTCTGTGTCTATAACGATAAAATCTGTTGGAAAATAGAATTGATCAACTTGGACAATCACATCTTCTATAATTCCTCGTGTAGTTTTTATTGATCGGTCTGCTAGTTGTAGTTTAACATTGGAAGGTTTTAATTCACTTAATCCTAATTGTGTATATATTGAATATGGCATTAAATTACAACTGGATCCAAGATCTAGCAGGGCTTGTCCAATTTGAAAATTTCCAATGAGACATGAGACTGTAGGACTACCTGGATCGTTGTACTTAAGAAGCATGTCTTGATGTATTATAGTATAAACTTGTTCAGTTGAAAATTTAGCATAAACTGAAACTCGTTTTATTGCATCCAACAAAGGAAGGTTAATTTTTACTTGTTTAAATAACTCAAGAATGTCAGATTGATCTTTTTTATATGAAAGTTTCTTGATTCTTTGAGGAAAAGGTAAAGGAATAGGATATGGAGGATCTTTTTCACTTTGTGCTTCTGATTGTTTTTCAATTAAAGGTTTAGATTCAAGTGGTTCATTTATAGGAATTGATTTACGTATTTGTTTTGGAATATTGGGTTTAATAGTTTTATCAATTACCTTACCACTTCTCAATGTCTTGACTGCTTGTACTTGACTTGGCAAGGCTTCAGATGATACAAAATTAGTTTGATTTTGACTTTGTGGAGGTTTAGGTTGAGATGAAAACTTTCCTTTTTCTGTAGTACTTAAAGACTGAGTCAACTTAGCTAGATGACTTTTAATATCTTCAATACTTTGTGAAATTTTAGATTTAAAATCGTTGAATGCTTGATTTGTTTGAGTATTGAAATTCATTTGACTCTGAATAAATTGATTCATAATGTCTTACAGAGTTCTTTTATGTGGAGGTAGATACGATTGATATTGTGGTTGATTTTGTGGTTGTGGTAGACCTTGTGTTTGATTTGTAGGTTGTGTATTTTTTCAACTGAAATTTGGATGATTTCTCCATCCTGGATTGTAAGTTTCTGAATATGGATTTGAATATGGTATAGTATAAGTCGGAACATCATTTGATTGTTCAATTAAGACTTCTTTAAATGCAGGAGTAGTTGGACATTCCCCAACAGTATGTCCTGACAATGCACAAATTTCACATATTTGATCAGTAGAGTTTACAACAGATATTTGGTTAAGTTATTTTCATTTCCAAGGCTTCTAGTTTTTGAGATAAATTAGCCATTTTCGCTCTTAAATCATCATCTTCTTTTAATACATATTTTCCTCTTTCAGATGTAGATGACTTATTTTCTACAATGTTTGAAGAAGTTGAGTCCCACATTTGGGAACTCTTTGAAATAGTATCAAAAAATTGAAATGCTTCTTCAGGGTTTTTATTCATAAATTCTCCTTAGGCCATCATTTTCAACAAATTGTCGCATGACAAATGGAAGTGAATCATAAAAGAAACCAACTAAAGTCCAGTTTTCAAATGTATGATGTGGATAAGCTTGCAGAAGATCTTTAAATCTTTCCCAACTTTGATAAAAAGTTTCTTTTTCTTTTACAACAAAATTCATTATTTGGCGTCTTAATGCATTAGTACGATGTACAAGAAAAAACTTTTTAAAGAACTCGGTTTGTAAAGCTTGCCAATTTGTGATAAAATTTGTTGTTAAAGAGTTAAGCCATAGTTTAGCTTTGTCTTTTAACGAGAAAGGAAAAAGTTTTAATTTAACATTTCAAAATTATCTTGCAAAGTTCCACAGACTTCTTCAAATTCTTTCATATGAACATAAGGATTTTCAGTTTCTAAACTATGGAACTGTGGTAGTTCCTAGTTTAATATTAATATTTGGAGCATCCGTTGTAAAAGCAAAACATGACGGGGACATTAGTTCTTGTAAGATGTAGATATTCTCTTAATGGTCGAATATTTTGAACTACTTTCTATTCTCTTTCTTCTTGATTCCTAGGTACGTTTTGTGCCATACTTAAGTTGAATGATTCTTGTGTAGAAGAAGAAGAAGATAATGAAGATGATGTAGGAGTTGAATGATTTACATAACCTACGGATGAATGAACAGACATAGACTATTAAAAACAAACAAACAAACTATAAACATATAAAACATGTAAACAAATATCTTTTTATTTTTTTTTCAAATTACTGTAACTCCTTGGCGACGGCGCAAAAAACTTGATTCACACTTTTTAGTGGTCTAAATTATATTATATTAGATACCCAATATAAGTGGTCAAATTGTAATTTTCTCGATTTTAAGTCCAAGTATCGATCCCACGAAGAGTTTAGTAATTTAGTAGTTAAAATAAAAGAAAAACAATAAAGTTGTTGTTTCAAGTAGTATGATGTTTGATAGCTTGTGATGTGAGCTTAGTTTGACAGCTAGTTTAATTTAAATAAAGTGCACAAGTAAATAAATCAAGTGCATAAGTAAATGCGTTAATAACAATAATATAAAAGATACCCTTTAGTTTAAGGGTCCCATATGCATTATATTGGTTAGATACTGGAAATGCTACCATATCAAGATTAACTTCCATTTTATTGGCAAGTCAACCGATTGGTCTGATGTATATAAATCATAACACAACCGATTCTTAGGCTAACTGGGGGTAATAAATCATAACACAACCGCTTCTTAGGCTAACTGGTTATATCCTCATCAATTGATTAACCCAAGCAAACTAGAAGAACAAACCATTCATGAGGAATACTTGAGTTATTCACTTGATCTCATGATTATAAGTGCGTACATAATAAACTATAACGCAGCCACGTCTTAGGTTAACTGGTGGTATTATAGCATAACACAACAACTTCTTAGGAAAGCTGGTTATAGACATACAAATTGACTAATTGAAGTAAACCAGAAGACTGAGCCACTCATGAGGAATACTTGAATTACCCAATAAGTCATATGTGATATATATATATATATATATATACACCAGTTAAACATCCTCAGCATTCCGGTGGAGGACAAGCCATACCGGTAGGAACGCCGTGGTTGTTAGACTAGCAATATAGTTATATGTAGTATTTAAATAACCCTGATAACCCAAAAGGACAAGCCATTCATGAGGACCATTTAGGTTCTATACCGCACATCAGTAAAACATCCTCAGCATTCCGGTGGAGGACAAGCCATACGAGTAGGAACGCCGTGGTTGTTTAACCGACGGGTCTTATGATGCACTGATGACATAATTCAAGGCACAACACCGAAATTATGCACATCACTGTATCATGCATTAAGCATATAATACAGAGATAAATAAAATGTAAATAAGACATCAGCATTTCCACAATCTAAATAATAATATACATATGTTCCCCTCGTACTGAAGGGTATAAACGACTACTCACGCTCCATTGCTACAGACAAGCAAGGAGTGCGGGTAGTATTCATTACAACTAAAAATAAAACTTCTTTCATAAGGAACAATTGAAACACAACCACCTTTATTATCATTCTAGACAAAAAAAGTGGCGGCAGTTCAACTATCCGAATAGAAAGATACTACAGAAATGTAGAAATACAGAGTAACTGTAAAAGTGTATCACAGACCAACTTTCAAAGGCTTTTTCTTTCTCTATTTTTTCTCTCTTTCCTCTCTTTGATGGCCGGCTGGCTTTTTGTAGGGAGGAGTTGGTCTTGGAATGGTATGCCTTCAAGTAAGAAGTGAAGACCTCTATTTATAGGGGAGGAAGAAATTTCGGCCAAGAAAGGGGGTCCTAACCCCCACCTCCACCTTCCAAAAGTTTGGGGTCCTAACCCCCACCTTTACCTTCCAAAATGTTAAGTCTTGCAGTGGTGCTAGGTGTCATGCTTTGGGCTTGCGAAGGGTCACCTTCTGGTTTGTCCATGTTTCTTTATTTCACCTTAGTCCTTTATAGTTTCAAGTCTTGCAAAATTGCCCTGTATTTTCTGGTATTCCTGCATTTGACCCTAAAACTTAAACATAATGTATTTAAAACTTTAATTTATGCACCAACTATAATTCATAATGTTTAGTTATTTTATCTTACAAAATTGATTACTTAATTATTTTATTTATACACTAATTAGGGTTAATCACAAGCCATGAAGAGTGAGTAGTTCCTCATTCACTCTTTAGTAAGAGGTGATGAACATGTATTGGTTATGCAAAAGCTATATTTGTGCATTTCCTTTATGCTTTAATGTTTTATATTTCACTTATTGAAGGATTGAATGCATCTAGCAAAGATAAGGTACTTGGTATAACTATGGGTTCTTTCTATGTCACAGATGACTCTTGCATGGAAAAAGCTGTTGGTCCAAGGCAAGTACCTAGGCTAGATCTTCATGACACACTTCAATCTTAACTATTATCGTGATCTATCTAAAGAATGGAACATTAATGTCATGGTTGGGTGCCTTGAAGAAACACTTGCTTGTTTGTAGACCGGTTAAATCTCAGCATAGGCAATTCTTGTCCACTTCTAGAAAGGCATCAAAATCATGTGCTTAATTCTCATAGTCCATCTTTATCTTTTGATTAACTTGCTATTGAGACGGGAGTTAATTGAGTTATAAAACACACGTATAATAAACCAGATGACTAACTACATGTTCTGATCCTCAAGCTAAAGGGTGATTGTTTTACATTTGAATTTCTCTTATATTTTGTCAAGAAAAATCTTGGAAAGAATCTTCTATTCTATTCAAGAAATCCCACAATTTGAAACTCTCAAAGTTTCCTGTTACTTGGTTTCTATTACTGCTTACTTCAAAACACCAATCATAGTTTCTTGTGGATTCGACTCCAGACTTAACCGGATTATTACTACAACTTGACCGCCTGCACTTGGGTATACACATTTCAGATTAAGTCAAGTTTTTGGCGCCATTGTCAGAGAACCATAAAAGGTGTTTACGGTAAAAGGTAAAAAGACCTCACTTTTTGTGTATAAATTTGGTTCACTGTGTATAAAGTTGTTTTAATTAATTTTATGTCTGAGAATGCTCCTTAGTATCAAAATTTGGAAATAGAATCTTCTGGGTCAGTGATTCAACCAGAACCACTTTCACCTAGATTAGTAGCAGACTCTTGTGAAAGTAAAATGACAAATGTTGAGAGACGAGGAGAAATTCCTGTGAGAGAGGGGAAAGTGCCTAACATTCGAACTCTGTGGGATTACATAAATCCCACAAGAAATATTGTCTCCTCTTGTTTTATCTTTCTTGAAGATGCACCCCTCTTTACTATAAAGATGGAGATAGTTCAACTACTCCCTCAATTCCATGGACTCAAAACAGAAAACTCATATCTGCACATAAAAGAATTTGAAGAAGTATGTGGAACATTTGAAGAAAATTTTGAGCTAGCCAAAATGAAACTTTTTTCATTTTTTTTAATGGATAAAGTTAAACAATGACTAAATTCTTTAAAAGCTCTTTCAATACCTGACTGGTGGGCACTACAAAATTAATTTTTTAGAAATTTTTTCCCTTTACACCGCACTAATGCATTGAAAAGGTAAATCATGAATTTTTTGGTTAAAGAACAAGAAACCTTTTACCAGAGTTAGGAGAGATTCAAGGATCTGCTCTAGTCCTGCTTACACCATGCTTTTGAGAATTGGACCTTGGTAGGATTTTTCTATGACTCTTTGCCCACTAGACTACGTCAGTTTGTCAAAATGATGGCTTAAGGAGATTTCATGGGAAAAAAGTCCAGAGGAGACATTCAATTTCTTTGATACCATATCTGATAGTTCTCAGATGTGGGACTTAACCTCCCCTACCATTGTTGAAGCTAAACCATCTACTTCCTAAGGGGGTAAGTATGTCTTGAGAGATGATGATGACCTAAGAGCAAAAATGTCCACCCTGTCCCGAAAGCTTGAAGCTTAAGAGATGAAAAAAGTTCATCAAGTCGATGTTTGCTTTCACACAGAACAAGTGTGTTGGCAGAACACCCTACTGGGGAGTGTCCTACCATTCCAGCATTCAAAGAGGTTTTGTTGGAACAAACAAATGTTGTCTCCAATTTCAACAAGCCTTACTCTATCCCATACTTTGAAACATACAATCCAGGGTGACGGAACCACCCAAACTTCAGTTGGAGGAACACACNTTTCAACAAGCCTTACTCTAACCCATACTCTGAAACATAAAATCCAGGGTGGGAAAACCACCCAAACTTTAGTTGGAGAAACGCACAGCCAACTCCCATGAACCAACAACAACGTTCACACCCACCACCTCAAGGACCTCTAGCATATCAACCATACTAACCACCACAAAAGAGGAGCCTTGAGGATACACTGAATCAGTTCATGCAAAGCCAAATGAACTACAATCATAGTTCCACTTAGGCTTTTACTGATTTCAAAACACAAACCACTCAATCTTTCGAGGATCTTAAAAGCCACATCCAAAAGTTGACCCAATCCATGACTACACATGAGAAGGGCAAGTTTCCTGCCCAACCCAAACCATCCAAGACCAATTTCAGGTGGGAAATCCCAAAACTATGGAAAATCCACAAGACCAAGTCCAAGTTGTCACTACACTAAGAAGTGGCAAGTTGATTGATAAGACCATTAGAGACATGCTAATTCCAAAGCCAACATTGAAGTCATTCCCAGTCAACTCACCAATCGAGCCTAAACCAATTGAGCCTGCACTTGTGAGAGAAAAGGAACCCGAGCCCATGATTGAACTAGAACCAAAGCCATTAAGGGAAGAAGAACCCTCGTGTTCTATTCCTTCTCCTTTTCCTCTTAGACTCAAAACTGCACAAAAGTTGAATAATTAGCCACAAATTTACAAGCTCTTCAAGCAAGTAAATATCAACATCTCACTTCTGGATACAATCGAACAGGTTCTATCTTACGCCAAGTTTTTGAAAGACTTGTGCACAGTTAAAAGAAGCCAAAATGTTCAAAAAAGAGCCTTCATGACAAAACAAGCCAATGCCCTACTTTAACACAAAACCCCTCCAAAATACAAAGATCCAGGGTGTCTGACTGTGTCGTCTGTCATTGAAAACTTCATAATCGAACAAGCACTATTAGACCTTGGAGCTAGTGTGAACTTGCTCCCTTTTTCCGTCTACCAACAGTTGGGTCTGGGTGAACTCAAGCCCACTTGTGTCACACTCCAGTTGACAGACAGATTTGTAAAAATCCCTAAGGGTATTGTTGAAGATGTACTTGTCCAAGTGGACAACTTTGTATTCCCTGTCGACTTTATTGTTCTAGACACTCAGCCAACAATGCATTTGAAGAACCAAATTCCTGTTATTCTTGGTCGACCCTTCTTAGTAACCTTAAATGCACTAATCAATTGCAAGAATGGAGTCATGAAATTGACCTTTGGGAATATGACTCTTGAGCTGAATATTTTCAATATTGCCAAACACCCAGGAGAGGAAAAGAAAGAAAGGGAAATAAATTCAATTGAATCTTTGGTGTAGGAACTTCTGAATGACACATTCTGTGAGAATCCTGCTGAATCATCTCCATTGGAGCTTCTTACCTCTGAATTGGAAAATAATTGCCCTGCCCCCACTGTCGGGACATGGACTCCCAAAGTTGAAGAGATCTCACCAAGTGGCACAAAGCCACTATCATCAAGTGACAGGCCACCAAAACTTGAATTGAAACCTCTCCCATCTAAACTCAAATATGCATTCTTAGGAGAGGATGAGTCATACCTAGTGGTAATTTCATCTAAGCTCACACACTTGCAAGATTCTAAACTGATTGAAGTTCTTAAAAGCCATAAAAGCACCATTGGGTGGACCATCACTAACTTGAAAGGTATAAGCTTGTTAATCTGCAATCATGCTATATACCTTGAAGATGACTCAAAACCCTCTCGTCAAATGCAACGAAGACTAAACCCTCACATGAAGGAAGTTGTGTGAATGGAAGTGCTTAAACTCTTAGATGCAGGGATAATCTTTCCCATCTCTGATAGCAAATGGGTTAGTCCAACCCAAGTTGTGCCCAAAAAGTTTAGGGTCACAATGGTCAAGAATGAAGCCAATCAACTAGTACCAACTAGAGTCGTCACAGGATGGCAGATGTGTATTGACTATCGAAAACTCAATTTGGTGACTAGGAAAGACCATTTCCCTCTTCCCTTTCTGGACCAGGTTCTAGAGAGAATTGCAGGCCATGAATTTTATTATTTGCTGGATGGTTATTCTAGATACAATCAAATTGAGATAGCACTCAATGATCAGGAGAACCACATTCACATGCCCCTTTGGCACTTTTGCATTCAAAAGAATGCCATTCAGACTTTGTAACGCTCTTGCAACATTCCAAAGATGTATGCTGAGTTTGTTCAGTGATATGGTCAAGAAATTTTTGGAAGTATTCATGGATGAATTCTCTATCTATGGTGACTCGTTTGATTGGTGTTTGGACAGTCTAGAAAAGGTACTAATAAGGTGTCAGGAAGCCAATCTGGAGCTTAATTGGGAGAAATGCCGTTTCATGGTAACATAAGGCATTGTCTTAGGTCACATTATGTCGTTTGAGGGCATGAAAGTTGACAAGGCAAAAATAGATCTGATTGAGAATTTGTCTACTCCCAAGACTGTAAAGGATGTCTGATCATTCGTAGGACATGCAGGCTTTTACAGGAGATTCATAAAAGATTTCAGTACCATTGCAAATCCCATGTGTTATCTCCTAATTCAGGACGTAATCTTTAATTGGAATAAAGCGTGCCAACAAACTTTTGATAAGCTTAAAACCATGTTAATTTCTGCCCCAATAATGCAGCTGTCTGACTGGACTCTACCCTTTGAACTAATGTGTGATGCAAGTGATTATGCTGTAGATGTTGTATTAGGACAAAGAAAAGATAAGAAATCACATGTCATTTACTATGCAAGTAAAACTTTGAATGATGCTCAAATTAATTATTCAACAACTGAAAAAGAATTGTTTGCGGTAGTTTTTACTTGGAAAATTTTTTGTTCTTATCTTGTTGGTTCTTCCGTTACTGTGTTCACTGACCATACAACATTAAAATTCTTGCTTATAAAGAAGGATGTCAAGCCTAGGCTCTTAAGCTGGATATGCTTACTTCAAGATTTTGACCTGGTCATTAAAGACAAAAAGGGTGTTGAGAATGTGGTGGCAGACCATCTGTCTGGGTTAACTTATGAATTTCAAGAGGATGGACTGCCAATCAATGAAAAATTCCTTGATGAACAACTATTCATAATTGATGAGACCCTATGGTACACTGATATTGCAAATTTCTTTGCTACTAGAACACTCCCTCCGTATTTCTCCCCCGTGGAGAAAACAACATTTTTGAGGGAGGTTTGTAACTTCTTTTGGGAAGATCCATACGTATTTAAGTACTGTAAGGATCAAATCATAAGAAGCAGACAGGTAATAACCTTTTGTCATTCTAAATTATGTGGTGGCCACTTCTCCACAAGAAAAACCGTTGCAAAAATCATGCAGTGTGAATTTAACTGGCCCACACTTTTCAATGATGTCCATGCCTTTTGTTTAATTTACGATAGATGCCAAAGGTTGGGAAGTATTTCAAAAAGAAACATGATGCACTTAAACCCGATTCTTGTGATTGAAATTTTTGATTGTTGGGGCATTGATTTTATGGGACCATTCCCCCTTCCTTTGGTTATGTATACATCCTGGTAACCATAGACTATGTATCTAAATGGGTTGAGGCAATTCTATGCCGGAATAATGATCACCAAACGGTGATCAAATTTTTAAAAGAAAACATTTTGGAATTCTGAAATCAATCATAAGTGATAGGGGTGCTCATTTTTGCAATCGCCCTTTCTGGAATTTGATGAAAAAATATTTAATTTTTCACAAAATTACAACCCCTTATCATCCACAGACTAGTGGACAGGCTGAATTGGCTAATTGAGAGATCAAATTAATTTTGGAAAAAATGGTAAATCTAGACCGCAAAGATTGGTCATCAAGACTAACTGATACACTCTAGGCATACTGCACTGCTTTTAAAATAATTTTGGGCATGTCTACCTATCCATTAGTGAATGGAAAGCCTTGTCACCTACCTATAGAATTGGAGCATAGAGCATACTGGGCCATTAAAGCAATGAATTTTGACATGGACAAGGCTGAACTTTCAAGAAAACTACAACTTAATGAACTAGAGGAGTTGAGAAATGAAGCATATGAGAATGCTAAGATTGCGAAATCTAGAATGAAAATTTTTCATGACAAGAACATAATGCGGATGTCTTTTGAACATTTTCAAAAAGTCCTGTTGTTTAATTCAAGACCCTACCTCTTCCCTGGTAAGTTCAAATCAAGATGGACAGGGCCTTACATTGTTAAAAAGGTGATTGGACATGGAGCAGTACAAGTGGAAAATCCCTCGAATGGTAATACCTTTACTGTTAACGATCAGCGGTTGAAACAATTTTTGGAGGATTTTGTTAAAAATATGGAAACCATTCTTTTAATAGACCCAAAAAATCCCTTCGAGAATTGTGCCTACTGGCACAAAAAGGTGTCGGGTCAGGAAAAACCCGATAAAAATTGACCCGAGTGGACGCCTTTATAAGCCATCCCCCCTTTTTTCTCTTTTTCCCGACCGCCTTTCCCTTTTCTTCTTCTTCTTCTTCTTCTTCACTTTCTTTTTTGGTGTGTTGCTCTCTGTAAAAACCACCCAACTCCCAATAGCCCTATGACCATATTACCTAAAGACCCAATCTTTTGCCTCATGATCTGCATTTGTTTACTCTATTTGTATGTGGCTCTTGTTCTTCTGTCAGCATTCACGATCAAGGGTTTTCATCTTGGCGAGAACCCAGATTTCCCAAAAAAATGATTAATTTCAGTATTTTGTTGTAGGTGTCGGCGGATGAACATATCTCTACCTTTCAACCTCATCTCCAGGATCCATACACTGGTAAATTCAAAATATTGGGGACAATGTTCAGTTTAGGTTGGAGGGTGAGAGCTACAGTTCATATGTGCCCGTAGAAAATTTTTAAATTTGTGTTGTTGTTGCGAGTTTCTGATCAGACTGTGTACCTCGTTTCTATTTTGTATAAATTGATGATTATGTTTGTGAGTCATCTCTGATTGTCTTTGTGACTGACAGACGTTAAAGAACCAAATAGGGAGTCTTAAAGCATAGAAAGCATGCATGTTAAACTTTTTTGGTTTAGTCTAGGAGTTCTATGCACTTTTCCATTTGACGTGTATATTGTGATCACGAGCAAAACAAGATTGGTGAGAAAGAATGAGATTCGAGAAGAGCAAAAGAAATCCCTCTGTGGTAAAAGTACTTTTGCTAAATGCCATCGTGCCAAGAGACTTGGTGCCTGTAAACAGTGTGGCAGAGTCTTTCAGGAAAAAAGGTATAACCAGTGTTCTGAACCAATTTTCGGTCGTGCACTTGATCGATTAGACTGGATAGTGAATGAGCTGAGTAAGGATTATCCTGAGATGCCATGCTATTCTGATACTATGCTTAACCAGTTTGTGGGAGAGGAAATTGGGAGAGTCACTGGTTGTCCACACTACGCAGATACACAGGGAGACTCGGATTAGAGTAGATGGGATGAAAGCCATGGGTCAAAATTTTTGTAAAAAAGTGTAAAAATCTTTTTGTACAAATTCTTTTGATTGAAATGACAACATGGGCCGAGTAAGGAGTTTCGCAGAATACTAACCTGAAGCATGGGTAGGGACTTATCATGAGAAGCCATGAATTTTGATTCATCTTTTTGTGTTTAGCTTGCTTTTATTGTGTATAGTGTAGTGCAGAAAAAATTTGTGATTTTTGATTCAACGTTCGAATGCCAAGTGACGTTCAAACGTTAGTTGCTTGCAGTACTCAGCCTCTGATGGAAACAAAAGTAGTGGGAGCTCAGCTCGTTTGAACGCCAATAGAACGTTCGAATAAGAGTAACTCACATTACTTTGGTCTTTGACAAAACTCAAAAGTACTGGGAGCTCACTACGTTCGAATGATATTTTAAAAATTCTTCTACATACGTTTGAACGCCACTAATGTTCGAACGTTACTTGTCAGGCTATAAAAGCCTGGACCGTCTTTCCCACTTCAAAATCCTTAAAAACCTCCAAAACCCCTCAAACCCTAGAACCCATTTCTGCTACTCAGACCCCAAAACACCTTCCATTCTCCAAATTCACCTAAAAATTGACCCTCCCAAACTCATTCCCACATCAAAAACCTCAATCCCATAAGAAAATCAAGACTTCTCACAGATCCTTTTGAGCTCAAAAAAATGCCTAGAGTTAAACTACCTGCCAGGCGAAACCAGATAAGTCAGGAGCCAAATTTTGTGGAATAAGTGATTGAGGAGAGGGAGGGGAGACCAATAGTGAGGAGATACAATCAAACGCAATTCCCCATCCCCCTTAAAGCTGACAGGTATGAAAATATTTTCTAGAATCATGCAGTAGTTTGTGAGAGAGATGTTGTGATTACTGATTTTTCGGAGTTAGGAATATTGGCGAAGATGGAAAGGAGGAATTGGGTATGGTTTTTTCGAAACGCCAGAAATGTCATTGTTGACTTGGTGCAAGAGTTTTACTTCAATCCTGAGATCATCAACAGAGTAATCCAAACGTACGTAAGGGGCACCCACATTGACGTAGATGAAGCATATATTAAGGAAGTGAGGCAAGAAGTGCCTCAAGTACAAAACCCGGCATACCCCCTAAGAAAGAATGTAGCCATGAATGTTGTGGGGAGAAAGTTGATGGGAATGCCTAACTTTTCTTGGGAAGGGAAGAGATTTTTAAAACATGGGGAGCTCACCAATAAGTACAAAATGTTAAACTTGATTGCGGTATCTAATCTCGCCCCTATAGGGCGAAAAAAATGAGATTTTACCTCACATGGCCTGTCTGCTCTATGCACTTGGAAGGGGGCATAGCATCGACCACCTTTCATTACTCTTGAGTGAAATGAAGAAGGGTTGTGATGTGAACAGGAGTGCACTCCCTTTTGCCACGTTGGTGACTGAAATATGCAAAGACCACAGGGTTAGGGCAAGGCCCAAGATGAAAATCCAAAAGCCAATGGGGCTACTGAACAAGGTCTATTTTTAGAGAAGCCAAGGTCATAGTGGCACCCCGGTTGCTAGACAAGAAGTACCCCCTCTCCATGGAGTCGATGAAGTGCAAGATGAGGTTGATCTAGAGGAGGAGAGAGAGATGGAGGTAGAGACAGCACAAGAGTAGCCCCAAGAGGCAGGCCCCAGCATAAGCACCCGGTGTTCTTTACGGGACATCCTGCTTAGCATTGAAGCTAAGAAGGATGAGATCCTTAGTCTTCTGAAGGGTGGCACTGGTGGACCTGCTAGAGCCAGTGAAGTTGGAAGGGACGGTGGCGATTGAGAGGGTTATTTCTGTTCTTGGTGGTGGTGTATTTGATCACTTCTTTGGTTGATGAATTTCTTCTTTGCGTGTTCTTGGGGATATTTGTAGTTGTTATGGATAGTTATTTCTTATGTGGTGGATGTTTGTTTTGTAGTTGTTTGTGGATATTTGAAGTTTATATTTGATCACTTCTTTTGTTGATGAATGGAATCTTTGATATTTGTATTAAACGATCACATTTTGAGAAATGAATGATTCAGTTTATCACTTTTATCTGTTTAAATGTATATGAAGATTTAGCTTAATATATTGCTATTTGTTAATGAATGATGAAATGGATGTGGATGCAAAGACTGTTTGTTAAAGTCACTAAGCACATGATCGGTCTAACACCTCAACTTAACAACTGAGACTTAAAACTACAATTCTTGGAAAACTGGTATTATCTCTATGCTTAAATTGTCAAATGTACATTGGTATTTTTTGTTCTTAAGGTACAAGATGATCAGACTTGAAAATGGAATCAATATATAACCGACATTCCCTGAAACACCCGACATAACCAGTGGAGATGATAAAGAATACCATGGTGAGTTTTGAGCCTTGCTAAGCTTTTGAGAGGATATCAATGTTTACTCAAGAAAGGTTTTTCACTATCTATTTTTGAATAATCTTATTAAATTTTATTTGATTAATGCATCTACAGCGATCTATTGATATGTCCCACAGGGAACCTTTGCATATGACATCTACATGTGCACATACTTGAGAAAGGATATTAGGCCATCTTTGATTTGACTTTGAGCCTTGACCATTTCTTTTGCAAAAGTATATCCCTAGTCAGCCATGCTTGAGCCTTCGATAAATGATTTCTTTTTTGAAATACCCATATAATAACCAAGGCACAAGAGGATATAATTAACATACCTTGCTATCTAATGTTTTTGCACCCTCTTACAAATCAATATGATACAGAAAGGCAAGAAAAATAGAAAATGGTGGTTGTTGTTCAATAAAAGAAAAATCGGTGGAAACAATCAAAAAAGAAAAGAGACAGATAGACACGGACTTGCCAAGAAAGTGAAAAGAGAGAAAAATGAAAGAAAGAAATACTATTCCTAGGCAAAATGTCGAGAAGCTAGAAAGAGGTGTGCTACACTACAAAAAAAAAAAGAGATAGCTTTTGAACACCATTGACGTTATTTCGTTAGCTACTGACCTCTGGCCACATTACAACCTAAAAAAAGCCCTAATTGATCTCAAGACTGATGCATGTGTAGGTCGTCAACTATAAGTGGGGTATATTAAATAATATTTCTTTATTTGCATCAATATTCCTCCATGAGATTATTCCAAAACATGATTAGTTTTTTCCCTTAAACTTTACTCCTTTTCTAATTGCGCATGAGATTTTTTGTTTGGACATCTTCTGATCACGTGCCCTTTAAGAGATAAGTCACTATAATCGGAGCAAATTCTTGTTGAGAGTATTCTGAGAAAGGTTTGTGAAATCAAAGCTAACCATTGAAGGTGGTAAAGTGGAATGTTTATTATGTAACAATTCTTGTTTCTAGAATGGTCATTCCTACTACCCAGGGAATTCCAAATGCCAATGTGACAGATGTTAATTTTTGCATAGAGTAAATACCTATGAAAGAGGAACATGCGAGATAAGTCAAGATTGAGGGTTGAGTGTCCTAACGACCATGATGCTAATTCACTTTAACCAGCAATCTCATATACACATCTGTTCGATTGAATTTTATGGGTAGCTTCACTGAAAACCCTCACCAGACAACACTCGTCTGCTAGGGTAAACCTAGTGATTCAACGGCTTGTTGCATATGCTAATGCAACCGGATGACCTACGAAAAAGGCATTAGAAATAGATTTACATTTAATTGTTGTATTACTAGAGACTAGCAATATTTAGGTTGGGGGTGTGATTAGTACTTAAATTTAGTATATTACTATGCCTTTTTAGGACTAATTATACTTTGATGGAGTTTAAGTGATGACATTTCAGGTCCTAAAGTGAACAAAGGCTCAAGAACAACAAATATCACACTTGAGTGTAACACCAACGCATAAGGGAACAAAATTGGAGAAGGTTGGAATAAAATAAGGACGTTCGCACGTCCACTTGAACTATGACGAGACCAGACTACTGAAACATGGCGTGTTGCAGGCAAGACAGAAGACTCTGAGGTACTTGAGTACCATGTTCGAAGGCCAAATCCTGTTCGAACGTCCACTTGATTTGATTGAAGACCAGAATGATGAGTGCAAAACGCCAAGTTCTACATGAAGTGTGGAAGTGGGTTTTCATAGAAGACCATAGACCACTTGAGTGATATGATCAAACTCCATCTGGCGTTCAAACGCCCTTAAAGCAAAGACGGAAGACACGTTCGAACGTCAGACCACGTTCGAACGTCCATAAAGCCAAAACAAAAACAACGTTCCAACATCAACTTACGTTCGACGTCCACCATAAACTGCATGCAGAGTAGTTGGTTTTCACTTTTACTGGGCATCATACACTATTCATCCTCTCTTATCTTCCCCCTTCCCCTTCCTTGCCTATAAATACTCCTATTAGGGGACCTTCAAGGGGGGGATTCTTCTCTTGTAAGGTATGGAGTGAGAGCTTGGTTAGTAGGCTTAGACTACACCAAGAACTAGTAAGAAGTTTGTATGGAGGCTTAGAATCCCACTCATTTTGATTAATGTTAGATGTATGTTATACTTACTTGTATCAAGAGAGTTAGTTCATTTATTGGTTGAGGAAGCCACCCTCCAAGTAGTGACTAGCTTTCTCTTACTTTCATTGTTTATGTCTTTTCACTTCCATTGCTTGAGCTTCCTTCTTTCTTAGAGGAGTTAAACCCTTCCACTTTTCTAGAGCTTTACCAAAGTCGTGAAGGGTGAAACGTGATTCACTTATTCTTTGGTGAAGATCGGCTCTTCGTTTATTGTACTTTACCTTGTAAGTTCCATACTTGGAGGGATGAGTATCACTCACTTTTCTAGCTTTACTTAAGCCATTAAGAGTGAGTAGTTCCTCATTCACTCTTTAGTAAGAGGGGATGAACATGTATTGATTATCAGGAAGCTATATTTGTGCATTTCCTTTATGCTTTAATGTTTTATATTTCACTTATTGAAGGATTGAATGCATCTAGCAAAGATAAGGTACTTGGTATAACTATGGGTTCTTTCTATGTCACAGATGACTCTTGCATGGAAAAAGCTGTTGGTCCAAGGCAAGTACCTAGGCTAGATCTTCATGACACACTTCAATCTTAACTATTATCGTGATCTATCTAAAGAATGGAACATTAATGCCATGGTTGGGTGCCTTGTAGACACACTTGCTAGTTTGTAGACGGGTTAAATCTCGGCACAAGCAATTCTTGTCCACTTCTAGAAAGGCATCGGAATCATGTGCTTATTTCTCAAAGTCTATCTTTATCTTCTGATTAACTTACTATTGACACTGGAGTTAATTGAGTTATAACACACAAGTATAATAAACTGGATGACTAACTACATGTTCTGATCTTCAAGCTAAAGGGTGACTATTTTACATTTGAATTTATCTTATATTTTGTCTAGAAAACTCTTGAAAAGAATCTTCTATTCTATTCAAGAAATCCCACAACTTCAAACTCTCAAAGTTTACAGTTACTTGGTTTCTATTACTGCTTACTTCAAACCACCAATCATAGTTCTCTATGGATTTGACTCCGGACTTAATCGGATTATTACTACAACTTGATCGTTTGCACTTGGGTGTATACATTTAGGATCAAGTCACTTAACTGGGGGGAGTTTGATCAGATCTTCCAAGACAAGTATTTTCCTCAATCGGTCAGGGACAAGATGAGTGCATATTTTCTCACTCTACGACAAGGTAGCATGACAGTGGCGGATTATGAGAGGAAGTTTGATGAGCTATCCAGCTATGCCACAAAGTTTATATCTACCGAGGCCAGGAGGGCCAAACGCTTCGAGTAGGGCTTAAGGCCTGCTATCTGGGAGAAGATTATGGCTCACAAGATTCGAGACTAGGGGGATCTTGTTGACAGAGCTGCATTGGTAGAGAGAGACACATAGGACAACCAGCAGTGAGGGAACTTTGTAAAGGGCGATCTGATTTGGACGGGTGCTAGCAGTAGTGGAGTGTAGAGGGCAGCACCATACTGTCACCCAGATCAGGTAATTGGACAGAGACTTCAGATAGTTTGAGGAGATGGGGTCACTCAGAATAGAGTAAGCACTGACCCGTGTCAATGCTTTGTATGCGGAGCTTTCGAGCACTTCAAAAATAACTGACCATCATTTTCAACAAAGACCAATCAAGCAATAGGAAAAGTAAATGCAAACAGGTCACCACTATAGCAGAGACCATTAGGAGCTCTAGCCTCAGGTGGTGCCAATCAGGCAAGAGTGTTTCCTTTGACCCAATCGGAGGAAGACGTTTTCAATGTAGTTGTGGAAGGTATCATTCTTCTTTATAATTCTTGGGCCCAAATTTTATTTAAACTCGATGCGACTCATTCATTCATACGCACTATATATGCTCTTAATTTGGGATTGAAATTTGAGAAGTTAGAACATGCCTTGAGTACTGACATGCCAATGGGAGCACAGTTAGATACTAGAAGGGTGTGTAGAGGTTATGTGCTTCGTATTGGGGAGTAAGAATTGATTGTAGATTTGGTTGCATTAGACATGAGGGGTATTGCTTGACAAATTTCTTTGTTGTTTCCTAACCTATAAACATCACCTTTTAGCATGTATAGTATATGAATAAAGGGAAGTGTCACTCTTCTAGGGATGATGTCAAAAGAAAGGGCAACAGAATGGTAGATGAATGAGATTTCAAATGTGAGTATGTAGGAACAAAAGTGCTCCCCAAGCGCAAGAAGACTTTCGCGGATCGTGTTTTACTTGGTGGTATTCTAAGGTCATTTCCATGGGGAAGGAAGTAAACCGAGAGGAGGTGATTTTGGGAGAAAGAAAGTGTAAAATCTTTGATTGTTGGAAGTTGTTTGGTGAAGTTGTTTTGATGCTAGTAAAATGAGAAACAAATGTTGGCAAATCCAAGAGGTCACTCCAATAGGAATACCGTCTTAACTCGAAACCCTCCTCCAATAGAGCATGAATGAACGATTGATTCGTGGGAAGCTAGGGGTAAGATTGGTGAGTATCTAAGCATAAACCGTGACTAGGCCTACGGAATATCAAAGACTCACCAAGTTATCCACCCTCAACCCAGTCAAACCGAACCATTGAACTTTGAAAGAGGGGAGGAGAATGAGTTGAAATGGTATACCCAAGTGGAGGTTCCTCTTGGTTTTGCCAACTAAGAGATTTAGCTATTCATGCTTAAAATAAAGACAACAATATGATGAGAAGACATTATGAAAAAATAAAGACTAAAGCTAAGCATAAACGAATTGCATAAATTTAACTTCCGGATAACCACCTCTTACTAAAGATTGGACGAGAAACTACTCACTCTTCATGCCTTTGTTAAAACTAGAAAAGTGAGTGATGCTCATCNTCAAGCAATAGGAAAAGTAAATGCAAACAGGTCACCACTATAGCAGAGACCATTAGGAGCTCTAGCCTCAGGTGGTGCCAATCAGGCAAGAGTGTTTCCTTTGACCCAATCGGAGGAAGACGTTTTCAATGTAGTTGTGGAAGGTATCATTCTTCTTTATAATTCTTGGGCCCAAATTTTATTTAAACTCGATGCGACTCATTCATTCATACGCACTATATATGCTCTTAATTTGGGATTGAAATTTGAGAAGTTAGAACATGCCTTGAGTACTGACATGCCAATGGGAGCACAGTTAGATACTAGAAGGGTGTGTAGAGGTTATGTGCTTCGTATTGGGGAGTAAGAATTGATTGTAGATTTGGTTGCATTAGACATGAGGGGTATTGCTTGACAAATTTCTTTGTTGTTTCCTAACCTATAAACATCACCNGCAATAATACTTTTGGGCGGTTTTTCACTACCAAAAGATGAATGCTTTACAAGTCCTAAGGGGTGGTATTTATAGGCAACAAGGGAGGGTGAAAGTCTTGTTAGGTGGCCTTGAATCTTGTTAGGTGGACTTGAAGAGTCTTGTTAGGTGGCTTTGAATCTTGTTAGGTGGACTTGAAAA